>JACCEG010000024.1:560370-709659 GCA_014065205.1 Tuber brumale | reverse complement strand
CAGGGAGACAGGCGTCCACCACAGCCAACGCCAAACGGAAACGAAGAAGAGAGGTCCCCAAGGAAGGAGAGGAGCGAGGTCGACCATCAGGCATAAAGAGTAGTCCTCGCGTACAGCAGAAACCGTGTTCCCAGCCGTCTGAAGCATGGGAAGCGAGCAGTCGCCGACCGTGAGGAGGGACCTCACTAAGCGAGGAAAGGGGCGAGAACGGGCAGCAGAAGGGCAGTACCGGAACTCTGAGGAGGGAAAGCCACGCTGCGTAAGGGAGCGAGCGATGGCAGTGGGGAAAGGGGGAGGTGGCCGTCACTCCTAGGCCGCAGCCATCGTGGGAGGAGAGGGGGAGTGGACCGTTCGTGAGTACCTAGCATTGAGGGTTGATTTCAATCGCCGGCTGTGTAGAGGAGACGGAGGATGACCTATCTACTCGGCCTTTTTTTTTTCTTCTTTTTTTTATTTTTATTTTTTTTATCTTCATGTATTCATTGATTTATGGTACAAGAACTTGCATGCAGCGCTAGCTATGGGATAAACAAAACCTTAATCTCAAAAACCCGCAAGTCACAAAAGAACTCTCGCACCAAAGCTATAAAATCCTCCTAAGTGTGTATGATGGCTGACACCAAATCCCTAAGGAAATAAAACAAAAAAGCGCATAATCGTAACGAAAAATAACCTCCCAGCAAAGCAAGAAGAACATAGCGGGCAGAGGTCGTACCCTTTTCAGGGAGCAAAACGGTGGATCGGTAGAGAAGACGCGTTCATGTCCGGGGGGCTTCGCGGGTCCGGTGCAGCCGGGGGCATGCCTGGTGGGAAACCCATCGCTGTGACGTGTATGTATCTAGCGAGGGAGTCGAGAGCGGAGGGGTTTGACCAGAGGGGTCTGTCCCAATCTAACGAAGTGAGGCCTTGGAGGTGGCGCTCACGAGGTTCCTTGCGGGACTCGCAGGACAGGATGGCGTGGGTGAAGTCTTCTTCGTCTTCCTCGTAGAACGGGCAGAGGGAAGAGGGGTCTTCAGTGAACCACGATGGGTGGGCGGTAAGGTGGCTCTTTCCGGAGCGCATCTGGTGGATCCTTCCCGCCATGAACCTACAAAGCCCCATAAAAGGGTCCGGCATTAGGGACACAGGGTACTGGTAGGACGGGGGCGGTGGGAATTGGCCGTTCCAATCTGTGACAAGTGCCGACCTGATCTTAATCTTGATCGACTTGTAGGAGGGGGTGTCTACTCCAATCGGGAGACAGCCGGGTGGGATCAGATCGGGGGAGGCCACCGGTAGAGTGCCATGAACGGGGATGAAGGGAAGGGTCCGACGAGCAATAGCGTCAATTGGAAAGTGTTTTCTTACGGGAGGGGAGGGGACAGCGGTTCTCCACGAGAGGGGAGCATAGACCGATGTCCGGCCCCAGGTGTGGTGGCGGTGGATGTCGAGGGTCCTGAAGGGGGACGAAGTTGGGAACGTGGGGTGGAGCCTGGCAGTTGCAGGGTTGGCTTCCGGAGGGAGGCAGACCAGCCTTATGGCTGTAAGTCTTTGGTGGTGGCGTAACGGAAGGGCATGGGGGGCAGGGCTGATTCACAGGCAAGGGTGCCGATCGGCGTCGCGGAGAAGCAGTTCATGACCCACCTCTGGACAGCCCTCCAGAAAACCGACATGCGGTCAAGGAGGGTAAGACTTGGGGTGAAAATGTCCACGCTGTAAAGAAGGATTGGGGAGATCAAGGATGATGCCAAGCGGTGGCAGAGGTAGGGGGGAAGGCCCTTACCGGGTCTAGATAGTCTCTTGATAGTGGCGAAGGCGCCTTGGGCCAGTCCGAGCCTCCTAACGAAGTGGGACGTGGTACCCCTTGTGCCCAAAGTGGAGGAGGGCTCGAACCAATAACCGAGCCACCGTATTAGTTTAGAGGGGCGGAAGACATGATCATCCAGCCGGACCGGGATATGGGGCGCGGGGACTTTCTGAGAGGGGGTCTCCCAGTGCATGAGCTCTGTTTTCGGGATCGTGAAGGATACACCCAGTCTGCCAGACCTTCCGCTGCAGTATCCTGGTGATGCCTTGCAGTCTCTGGATATTCCTCCAGTAGGAACCCGAGGCAACCGTGACCGCGAAGTCGTCCACGTATGACATGATGAGGCCCCTTGGGACCGAAAAGTGGAGGGTGGAGACATAGATAACAAAAAGGAGGCGGGAGATCGTGGAGCCTTGAGGGGTGCCGACCGAGATGGGCGCGAAGATTTGGGGCGCGCCCTGGAAGACCAGGTGGCAGGTGCGGCCGTGAAGGAAAGACCTTATCCACGAGACCATGTAGGGATTGACCGCCTTTGTGGCTAGCCTTTTGCAGAGTATCGGGGCTGAGACATTGTCGAAGCCCCCTTTGATGTCCAGGAAGAGGGTCGAGACCTTGAGCTTTGGGCGCATGAACAGCTGGATCTCATGGGAGAGGGTAGCCGCCGCGTCAAAGGTGCTCAGACCAGGCAGGGAGCCAGTCTGGTTGGGGGAGAGGAGGCCCAAGAAACGTGCGAGGGCCGAGAGTCGGTTTGCCATCACCCTCTCCAGGATCTTGGAAACAGTTTCCAGGAGGACGATGATGCGGAACGAATTAGGGGTGTCGTATGAGGGTTTGCCAGGCTTGTCCAGCACTATGCCGTTGGCTTTTTTCAGGGAGGGAGGGTGGTGCCCGTACCTAACCAGGGGGCCCAGGAGAGATGTGAGGATGTCCGGCTTGATCAAGTGGACCTTCTTCCAGACTGAGTAGGGTATTTGGTCCGGCCCGGGGGCAGAAGACAAAGAGGACTTCCGAAGAGCCATGGATATTTCCTCCACCGACAGCTCCAGCACGTCTTTAAACTCACGCAGGATGCGAGGGGGGGGAGAGGACCCCTTCTCAGGGAAGAAGTGCTCGAGGAGGGCCTTGTTGATATCATTGGAGGTCACCGCCCCTGGGATTTGAGGGAACCTGTTGGGTGGCTTACCGAAGGCGAATTTTTTCGCCGTCCAGAGGGACTGGGGGTTAGCTGTCTGCAGGAAGTTCTTCCAGTAATCATTCTTGACCTTCTTGATGGCCTTAACTATCTACTCGGCCCTAATAGCCTTCTTATATATTTGCCCTTCACGTCCTTGTGACTCACTCTTCAAGTCATGTGCCACATATGACTCACAACTGTGAGTCAACTCAAAAACATCATAACTAGTCATATGACCAAAGTGATCATATGCGCGAAACCCATGACCTCTAAATGAGGTCATGTGTGAAACATAACATATCATTATAACCATATCATATGACCAAAGTGGTCATATGTGCGAAACCCATGACCTCTAATGAGGTCATGTGCAAAACATAACATACGTATGACTCACAACTATGAGTCATGTGAAAACCTCTTCCTCGCTAAGCCATATTCGTG
This sequence comes from Tuber brumale, assembly GCA_014065205.1. Lineage (NCBI taxonomy): Eukaryota > Fungi > Ascomycota > Pezizomycetes > Pezizales > Tuberaceae > Tuber > Tuber brumale. The sequence continues at coordinate 706,255 of JACCEG010000024.1, read as the reverse complement.
ACAGTCGCGTACCTCCCCGAGGACGACGACGACTGCCTACAGTCCCTCAGTAACACCGTCTTGAATGTCAAAAACGTCCAGGTCCTCTCCCCCTTCTACCTGAATCCCAACTGTGACTCCAGAATCCTCAAAAAGGCAACCTCCATGGTGATAATAGTTGTGCTGGAAAATGAGGCCACCATGTTGGGCAACGCTTACCGTTTTCTCCTCACGATGTAAAATCAAGAAAGCATATTCAGCTAACAGCCTCACTCAATGCCGCAATTGCCGGGAATACGGACACCACTCGTCTAGATGCAAGATTGACAACCCAGTCTGTCCAATCTGCGCCCGCTCCCACAGAAAGCAGGCATACATATGCTAGAACCCCATCTGCCCCAAGGGCGGTAATCTCAGGGCAGTGGTCAACTGCTGCCCAACCTCCCCCCCGATATGTGCGGTCTGCAAAGGCCAACACTGGGCTTTTGCTAGAGAATGCCCATCGAGACCTCCCCCCCCTCCTCCCCGTGTGGAGTCCTCCGCTCTGCCGAATGAGGAAGCTATGGACACGACGCACGATCCCGATGAGGGTCCTTCAACTGCTGCATGACTCCTCCTACCCCCCTTTGATCCTGAAACATACCGCCCTAGGTGTGGCAATGCCCCCCCAACACGTCCCCACGTCCCAGCTCCTAAGCTCCAAGGAGGTGCTCTGCCGAATCCCGCATGGCAGGAATCTCCCACTCTTTTCCCCCAGCCTGAGACGCCAGAAGGCATGAAATGGCTGATCACACCTCTCCTGTAAGTTCCATACTGGCGGTAGACTCCAATAATACAATATCCGTTCTACAACACAACTGCTTGGGAAGCTGGGAGGTGTTTCTTTCCCTTTTTAATTTCTTTTCTCTTTTGCATTCCCCCCCCACGCTTGTTGCCCTTCAACACCCTTCCCTACACAGAAACTGGCCTCTGGCATTCGCCGGCTTCAAAGCCTTTTTGCCCCCCTGCCCCAATGGCGGCAAGCCAAAAGTGGCCTACTACCTTCACCTTTTTTCCACTCAGCAACATTCAGTTTTCCTGGTATTTTCTGAGGCAAGAGATTGGATGGCGGTGGACTTTCACTCTTCTGTTAGTTTCTTTGATTCCTTTGTTATCAAGTTTCGGGTTGTGAACCTCTACAGTATGTGAGATGGATCCCCCTTCTGTCGAACCATCCCACCAGTCATTTCCTTCCCTCATACCACTACACCGACGCTGGTGGTTGGGGATTTTAACATCCACCACTCTTCAGCGGACCCTGGTCGCCTCTTTTCAATCCCAGACCTCGGTGCCTCCACTCCTTCTTTTGAGAAAGCTGCCGAAGAAGGCTTTTGCCTTTTCAACACTCCTAGTACCCTTACTCACTTCCCCTTCAATCCCAATTTGCGCCCCTTAGTGATAGACCTAGCCTTTGCCAATGCCTCACTGACCCCCTACCTTCTACTCGTGGGGCACGCCCCTTCCCCCAACAGGATCTGACCATGTCCTGATCCTCATACCCCGGTCGGCACCCCTGGCTTGCCCACCCCCTCCCGCCCCCGCATGGACGAAGACCGACTGGCTTTCTCTTGAGGAAGAAGTCAGAACCATGAGGGTTGACCCCCCTCCCCCTCTCCTGACTCTACACACATTCTTAACCTTGTTCGATACGGCCCTTAGTAGACTGACAGCTGTGCTCAGACTCCATACCCCAGATAAGAGACCGTCCAGCAGGTCCAAACCATGGTGGACCTCCAACTTTACGGTACAGAGATTGGCCTTTCACTCAATGGTTTGGGCGGCACGACGGGACCCCCTCCTCTTATCGAAGCAGCAGTGCAAGGAGGCGCAGCTTCTATACTTCAAGGCCAGAAAATAGGCCAAAACCAAATACTGGAATAATTTCTTGACAACAACTACCCCAAATACAATCTGGACCGCGAAGCGCTATGCCTTCGGCAGACACCCAGATAGGTTCCCTCAGATAGCTGGGGCTGACAACCCCACGGATATAAACAAAGCCCTTCTTTCACACTTCTTCCCCAAGAAGTAGTCCTCAAGCCCACTAGCCATTTCGTGAGAGCACACCGATGTTCCACCGCTGTTGGCGGAGGAGATAATAGTGGCTCTCCGGAATTCCTCTTCGTCCTCTGCCCCCGGTCCAGATCAGATTCCGTACTTTGTTTGGAAGAGAGTGCACTCTGTGAACCCTAATATCCTGCTATCCATCCTCGGCCCTCTTATCCGGTACGGACACCATTCCCCTTCTCTGAAGAAGGCCAATGGCATTGTGTTGGACAAACTGGGGAAACCCTCCTACGACACGTTGGCCTCATTCCACATCATCATTCTCCTGGAGACTGTCTCTAAGATTCTTGAGAGGATCATGGCAACCTGTCTTTCTGCACTCGCCCACTTTCTGGGACTCCTGTCCCCCCACCAAACTAGATCCCTACTGGGTCTGAGTACCTTCGACGTTGCGGCAACCCTCTCCCATGAGGTTCAGCTTTTTATGCGCCCCAAGCCTAAGGTCTCGACCCACTTCCTCGACATCAAGGGTGGTTTCAACAATGTCTCGGCCCCCTCACTTTGCAACAGGCTTGCCACCAAGGCAGTCAACCGATACATGGTCTCATGGATAATGTCTTTCCTCCATGGCTGCTCTTGCCGTCTGGTCTTCCAGGGGGCCCCCCAAATCTTCTCCCCAGTCTCAGTTGGCACTCCCCAGGGCTCTCCGATCTCTCCCCTCCTGTTCGTTATCTGTGTCTCATCCCTTTATTTCCCAGTCTGCCGTGGCCTCATCCTCTCCGACGTGGACGACTTCGCCATCACGGTCACCTCCGGTTCATATCGGAGGAATATCCAGAGGTTACAGGGCATTACCAGCGTTCTCCAGCTTAAGGCTGGCAGGCTGGTTATGGCCTACTCGATCCCAAAGACTGAACTAATACACTGGGTGACCCCAGCGCAGAATGTCTCCCTTCCGCGATCCCAGTCTTGTTAGACGGTCACCTCTTTCATCCCTCCAAGCTGATACACTGGCTTGGGTATTGGTTTGAGCCCTCCAGCACCTCCTGCACTAAAGGCACCACCTCTTACTTTACGAGAAGGCTTGGCCTGGCCCAAGGGGCCTTTGCAACTATCAAGAGACTTGCTAGGACCGGTAAGGGTCTCCCTCCCTTCTTCCGCAATTGTCTGGCATTCCTCCTCATCTCGATCCTCCTCTATGGGGCGGACCTCTTCTCACCAAGCCTCACCCTTCTGCACCGAATGTCAGTCTTTTGGAGGGCTGTCCAGCGGTGGCTGACGAACTGTTTCTCTTCTACACAGGTTGGCATCCTGGCATGTGAATTGCCTCTTCTCCCACTCCTGCTATTGGTCCTCCACCGACAACGACTGGCCGCTTCCCGGCTAGTATGCCTCCTCCCAGAGACCCACCCGGCGACTGCGTGGCTCCACCCATCCATTCCCACATCCTCCCCCTTCCAGGCCCCGGAAGACCACCGTCACCACACCCAGAGCCTGACGCCCATACACACCTCTCTCCCCCGAAAAATTCCCTCTTCCTGCCTCCCCGTAAGAAAGCACCTTCCGCTGGACGTGATTGCGTACCGTACCGTTCCATTCATTGATACCTCAGGCCCAGTTTCAGTGGCCTCACCTGACCTTCTTTCTCCTGACTAGCTCCCCCAGAGGGAGGGGTCCCCATCCTACCAGTCAATCAAGGCGCGAGTGAGAGTTGCACTCGCCAAGGATTGGGCCAGCCAGTTCCCTCTCCCCACCCTATAACCAATATGCCACGACCCTCTCACGTCATCTATTCATGGGCCTGAGGAGGTTTATTGCAGGCAGGATCCACCAGATGCGCTCAGGCAAGAGCTACCTAGCTGCCTACTCTTCCTGGTTCACTGACAACACCTCCACCCTCTGCCCCCATTGCCAGGAGGATGAGGAGGACTTTACTCATACCATCCTGTTCTGCAAGTCACGCAAGGAGCCTCGTAAGCGCCACCTCCGGGGGCTCACAGACATTAGCAGAGATAGTCTGCTATGGACTGATATTAATGCCCTCCACTCACTGGCAAGATACCTCAATATAACTGCCACAGGCTTTCCCCCTGGCATGCCACCGGCATGCTGGGACCCTCCGTGCGAGCCCTCCCTCCCATACACCAAGCTCCTGATCCATGGCTTCAGGCCCTGAAGTGCGATGCCCACCACATACTTTGATCAGCCTGAAAAGAGTTCTTCTTTGATGAGGTTGATTTTACTTTTTTGTTATGACTTTTGTATTTTCTTGCTTTAGTTCCTTGGGATTTCATGTTGACTATCGGACACCACTAAGAGGATTTTATATTTTGGTGCAATTTTTTGCTTTATGCTTGCGACTTTTGAGATAGAGGATTTGTTTATACCATAGCTAGCGCTGCATGCAAGTTCTTGTACCATAAACAATGAACACATGATGATAAAAAAAAAAAAAAGCAAGAAAAAAGTTAACATACCACTTCCACATCCAAGTATTCGTTCAGTACTTAGTTCACCATATCTTGGAAAGTAGCTGGAGAATTGAACAATCCAAATAGCATAACCTTATATTTGTAGTACCAATATCTTGTCCAGAATACTGCTTTCTATTCATCTCCTTCCTTAATCCTAATCAGGTGGCAGCTGTCTTCGAGGTACAACTTAGCGAAGCTCTTAGTACCGGCCTCTTAGTCTCGAAGTTCAGATATTAATAAACGCGGATGTTTGTTGAGGTTAGTAATCTTATTTGGATTTTAGTAATCCACAACTAGATGTAGTCTCCTATCAGGTTTAGGTACGAATAATATAGGTCCTCCTGCAGGAAATTGACTACGGGTAATTTACCCCTGCTTAATCAAGGTTTTCAAGTATTCCCTTAAAGCCTTAAGCTGTTTTGCGGATAGTAGAAATAGCAGGCCTCTAGGTGGAGTTAATCCAGGAATCAATTTAATTTCAGGGTCAAAACTTTGACTAAGGGCTAGTTTTTCTGCCGTCTGGACTTCAAAGAGATGTTTGTATTGCTACTATTCCTTTGGTAATGATTTGAGTTCCATTGTATTTTCGATAGTTCTGATTCTTCCTATATGATAGGCATTGAGGTCCCAAGCAACTATTTTGTCCTATTCGAATATATTCGTTATTCCTTCACCTTCTTCCACACAGTTTTCACAACCTTTTGTGGTGAAAGTTCAATTTTCTGCATCTTCTATTTGTGATACTGGGTGTTCACCATGCCACCAACCAAAAGGGATTATCAGTTCATAATAATCTACTTTAGTAACTTCATACAACACTTCTGATTTGTGTCGGTTCATTGCTGTTTTCAATTTTATAGGTAGGATATAATAATCTCCTCCTGAGACTGCCGATGATCTATTAAAGTCTAAGATATCAACTGCATTGTTGCGTTATACTATAGGAATGCGAAGGTGTTCAACTAGGTCCTTACTGATAAGGAACACATTGGATCCCGAATCTAACAAGACTTTAACTTTGTATCGCTTATCCCGTATATGGAGGTAGGTGTCAGGCCAACTCCAATCCTTAGTATAAGTGAGGGATGTAGGCCAAATCGTAGATCAGAAAATCTGTCAAGGAAGGCGCATCTTTATGAAATAGGTAAAGTAAAGATTTATGTTGTAATCGATTTTATATTGATAAGATCTCTTCTTCATTACTTGATGGTATTGTTAAAGCTTGGGAGGCACTTCGATATTTATATTCTGTGTCTGAGTGTTTGCAGACAACTTCTAACTACTATGCTTCTGAAGTACCACTCTGGTATTAATATACAATAATCCAGAATCTTGTAAGTGCGAGCACTGTTTGACCCTGAAACTTCTCACATCCTTGCACAGTTATGGAATTGTATTCCACCATTGAGATGAGTGAGCTATTTGTTATACCAAACAGAGGTCTCTGACTTAGTTATCAGCATAGACTATTATATTACTATAGTTTTGTTGACTATCATTCCAGTAGTCTCTTCGGTCATGAAATGATTAGTTTTATACCATGCCACCGAGTACCAATCGTAAGTCCAAGCCCAATGTACCAATGTCTTAAGAGTCTTTTACTTATCTAGGTCTTCCTTTTTGAGAATACTTTTCCTTGATCCACTGGCCTCCACAGAGGCGTTCTATTACTAGGACCAACCAAACAACAGCTGATCTCAGAAGGATATGGGTGGATTTGGTATATTCTTAATAGCCTCTACTACTGGGATATCATCTTGGAGTATTTCGCCGAAAATGTTTTGTCACCTTTGGCCCATAGTTTAGGAATCCTAACATTGAAGTGTATTATCTCAATGCTCTCCCTATGGACATCTTTCGTTTTACTTTCCAGATGTCGCCAAAGGTCCCCTCTCATATACTCTGCGAACAGCATGCAGTTGGATGAACAGTGGCAATGTATATGGTGTTATGAAGTGGACTTCATTGACATGACATTTTAGTTATAGCACACAACTATCGAAATCTCGCTAATGACATGCAGGTCCCGTTAGAGGGTATCAGTAGGGTGTTGGCTTCTTTAGTAAATCGAGGGTCTGTGCACAGTTATCCTACCATAAGGTCTGTGCACTTTTTGTCTTGGATTTCCACCAGCCTAACATGAGCTCCCTCCTACCAGGCTTCGCCTCGAATGCCTTTATAACCTTTTGTGATAAATTTTTCTTTTTTTCTTTTTTTTCTTTTAAAATACATATTAAGACTCAGTATCGTCAGGGCAAAAAACCTTCCATGTTTACTTGGCCAGGGTAGGAAAACCTTTTCCTCACTCTGTTACTTCTGTTTTTCCTGATATGTACAGATTTTCATTATGAAAATTTTCCACAACTTCCTCTGCGTATTCTATCCCCATAGCTAGCTCCCTTGTGTTTTTATCTTCTGAACCCCCTTGCCATTTACGGAAGTACCAAAGTTCCCACTTCTCTTGATAGCGGCTAGGTACTTGTTTTCTGTAAGTACATAACTCGCTTCTTACTACTCTTTTCAACTTCACATTGTAGATTGCCATCAATGTCCTCCAGTTCTCCAGAGAGTTACTGACGATTATTATGTACTGATTCTCAATAGCGTTCCAGTAGTGCCATGTAGAATACGGAATGGCTGTTCCTTTGATCAGATATGTTAAGCTTGAATACTAGTGATTCTCGTATTTCCAAGATTTGGAATAGACTGTATAGCTTCGGGCTTAGTGTTTTTGATTTCTATCGCATGCGAATGTTTTTTATGTTTAACATTACTTTATTCCTGATCTTAAAGTCCAGCTATTGTCTAGCTTTCTGATCATAGTATTTCGACATTCCCTCCACTATCCTTTCTAGTGAACCTCTCACTTGTTCATGTATTGTCTTAATCCAGTTTGCGTAGGGTATTGCTCATAGATTTGGGGCTTCTCGCTTCTTTATCTACTCTTTTTGTAGATGGAAACCATAGATTACATAAAATAGGAACATCCTATATACGTTGGTAGCGAAATTGTTATAGGTGTATGCAGCTACTGGTAATAACTGATACCAATCATCATGATCATAATTGACAAAAGGTCAAAGGTACTCTTTTAGCACTTCGTTAGCACATTCTGTTTGTCCATCAGTTTGAGGGTGGTAAGGCATTAACAATCTTTCCTTGACTTGCAGCGACTTGTAAAGGGATACCCAGAATTCTCCTGCAAACTTCAAATTCATATCCGAGATGATTTCAGTTGGTAGGCTATGCAGCCTCCAGCCTTCTTTTAGGAATCCGCTTTTGACAACTTTAACAGTAGCTGTTAGGCATATGGAAATCTGAGACAAGTGCACAGACCTCATGGTAGGGTAACTGCACACAGACCCTCAATTTACCGGAGTGTCAACACCCCCTTACGGCTCCCTTATGGGGCCTGTATGTCATTAGCGAGATTTCGAGAGTTGCCTCCCATAACTAAAAAGTCATATCAATAAAGCCCACTTCACTACACCATATAAGTCGCCGGCGTCCATCCGACCACATGCTGGTCACAGGGTATATGCGGGGGACCTTTCGCAACATCTGAGAAGTAGAACGGAAGAAATCCGTGCGAGGCGCATTGAGTTAGTAGGCTTCAAAGTTAGGCTTCCTAAACTATGGGCCGAAAGTGATAGGACGTTTTCAGTGAAATACTCCAGGAGGATGTCCCAGTAGCAGAGGCTATTAGGGGTATACAGAATCCACCCATACCCTTCTGAAATCAGCTGTAGGTTGGTTGGTCCTAGTAATAGGACCCCTTTACAGAGGCCGGCGGACCAAGGGGAAGCACATTCACAATGGAAGACATAGATAAGTCGGAGCCCCTTAAGATGTTGAAACGTTGGGTTTGGACTTGCAATCGGCACTAGGTGACCTAGCATGAACTTGATCACTTCATGACCGAAGAGACTACTGGAACAATAGTTAATTAGACTAGAGTAATATAATAGTCTATGCGGACAACTAAGTTGAAGGCCGCTATTTGGTACAACAAATTGCGCAGTCATCTCAATGGAGGAATACTATTCCGTAACCGTAAAAAGGTGTGACAAGTTTCAGGGTCTAACGGTATTTGTCCTTATAAGATTCTGGATGTTTGCATACTAAAACTGGGATGGTACTTCCAGGGCATAGTAGTTAGAAGTAGTCCATAAACACAGAGATGCGTGATATAAATATTGAAGTGCCTCCTGAGCTTTACAGACGTCATCAAGCAACGGAGAAGAGATCTTAGCAATATAATATTGTTTTGCACTTTAAATTTTACCTTACCTATTTTATCGAGACGAGCCTCTCTCAACAGATTCTCCAATTAAAGATTTTTTGGCCTACGTCTCTCAGTTATATATTGGAGTTTGGGGTCCACCTAGCAGTAGCCGATGTCTGTAGTCTGATGAAATGTGCCATCATAGTGAATCAATCAACTACTACCATTATCTATGTGCATCCTTGCGACTCTGGTAGTTGTGTGATAAAGTCTACTGAGATGGATGCCCATGCTGCGTAGGGTATTCACAGCAGTTACAATAATCTATATTTAGTATGTCTTGGCCATTTACTCTATTGACATTCATTACTGGATCGTATGTAGTCATTGACCCATCCTGCAAGTCCTTTCTAGTAGAAGTCCTACATGATAATCTCTAAGGTTTTCTCTTGTCTGAAATGTCCTGTAACCTTTGCATTGTGATATCCTTCTACGATCTTGGTATACAGTGTCTGACTATTTAGTATAAACAGTCTTTGCTTATAATATAGCAAATTGTCAGTTAAGGTTCAATCCTTGTGGAAATCTTTTCCTTCGTCATGTAGCCTAAAATGTTCTTCCCTATGCTGCCTCCAAGCCGTGTCTGTCTCGATAGCTGCCTGTATCTCGCTTAAGAATTCAGGATCAAACTGCTTCATACCCTTTTGCCGGAAAATAGCATTTGACGTTAGAACCTTTTCCGGTACTGCTGAAATGTTGTACAAATGTTCGTTGTCTTTTGCTGATACCTGCAGGTGACTGATGCTAGGTCCCTAGTCTTTGATGATCAAGAATCTTGTTGCTATATTGGAGCTTCCGAATCCTTCTGTCCAATATTCTGTCGCTTCCAAGTCATCTACCTGCATCCTGTCTAAGATATTGATTTTTTGTACCTCCAGTTGCGCTATCTGAACGTCCATCCTTATCTGCCAGTCCCAACCCTTACAGTTAACTAGTACGACTTTGAGTTCACCGGTGAAATCAGAATTGGTTACTCCAGCTCTGGTGGAGATTCCCCTTTGTACTGCTAATCTGCTTCTTAGAGCAATTGTTCTACAAGTTCCTTTGGGTAGCCTTACGGCTATTCCAGTCCTTATTAATACTTTTCTATATTTTGAGACAATGTCATCCTCTATCGTATATATGTCATGTCCTACCACCATTCTTGTACTTTTTGTTGTCAAGTATGCCATTTTGCTCAACCTCTTAACTTCAATTATGGGTTCCTTTCCTCCTCTTCGTGGTTTTACATCTAAATCCTTATCCTCATCCCAGTCTTCTCCTTTATCTCCTACCCTCACTACAAGTGATACTAAGAAATCTTCTGGTTTCAGAGTTTTCTGCCCACTATGCGTAGCTCCCTCCTAAGCATGGTACTCCAACCATCTGCTTAATGTGTCAGGCTTTCTGCCCTTCATGACTGGTCAGTATACAATACCAAAATTGTATTCCTCCAACTTTTGAGCCCATCGAATCTGGCAACCACTCCAGACTTTTGAGGTAAGGAAGCATTGTAGGTTTTGAAGTTCAGTAAAGACTGTAATCCGTATTTCTGTTCCAATCAAGTAGTGTCTCCATTTCTTGAATGCTTCGCGAATCGTGAGAAGTTCCTTATTATGAATCTCTCAATTGCACTCCTCTGAGTTCAATTTTCACGAATGGAATGCTACTGGATGTAGCTTTTTCTCAAAGTATTGCGAAGTAATGCAACTGAGTACAAAATCGCTAGCCTTTATTTCTACCACAGTTTCTCTTTCTGGAAAAAAGTGGTGAAGTATCGGAGCTGTAGTAAATCCATGCTTTACTTCTTCAAAAGCCGTATTCTGCTCTACCCACTCTTTAAAGTCTTTTGGATTTCCTTAGAATGTCGCGGTTATCAGCTTGCAAATAGCCGCTAAGTTTTTTAAAAATTGTTGGTACAAGTTAGTAAATCCCATAAAGACTTGCACCTTTCTAACCAACTTGGGTGGTTTGCAAACCATTATGGATTCCATCTTGCAGGTGCTTATGGATACACTAGCAATCACCAGTATGTAGCCTATAAATTCCACTTCTTTGTCATAGAAGGTTGACTTTTTTAGCGATACCACTAATTGAAAGCCTGACTTGCTTTGCCAGACTTTTTTCACTGCTTCAATATTTTGGTTTTCATTTTTTGAATACATGAGGATATCATCAAGGTAACATATGACTCCAATACTCAAGTATTTTCTAAGTACTTGCTTTATCATATCTTGGAACGTTGCAGAGGCATTGACCAATCCAAAAGGCATAACCTTATATTCGTAGTGCCCATATCTCATTTAGAAGGCTGTTTTCTATTCATCTCCTTCCTTAATCCTAATCAAGTGGTAGTTATCTTTAAGGTCTGACTTGGTGAAGATCTTGGCACTGGTTCCTCAGTCTTGAAGTTCGGACATCAATGAAAGGGGATGTTTGTGGAGGATGATATTCTTGTTTAGATTTCAGTATTCCACCACTAGATATAGTCTTCCATTAGGTTTAGGTACGCATAGTATGAGTGCTTGAGCTGGAGATTGACTTGGGGTAATTTTTGCCTGCTTGATTATGCTCTCCAAGTATTCTCTTAAAGCTTTAAACCATTTCTCGGATAGTAGATATATCAGTCACCATGGGGCACTTGAACCTGGAATCAACTTAATTTCATAATGGACAGTTCGTCTCGGCGCTAACCCTTCTGCTATCTACTCTTCAAACAAATATTTGTAATGCCAGTATTCTTTAAGCAATGATTCGAATTCTACCATATTTTTGATGGTTCCAATCCTTTCGATATGGCAAGCATTTAGGTCCCTAGCAACTGCTAGGTTGTATTCGAATATATCCACTATTCCTTCCTCTTCTTCCACACAGTTTCAGCAATATTTTGCTGTGAATGTTCAATTATCTGCCTCTTCTATATGTGACACTTAGTATTACTGATGCTACCAACCAAACAGGATTATCATTCTATAATGACCTCCTTTAGCCACTTCCCATCACACTTCAGAAATGTATTGGTTTTTTCCTATCTCTAATTTTATAGGTAGGGTATAACACTTCCTTCCTGAGGTTGCTGACGAACCATCAAAGCCTAAGATATCAACTGTATTGTTGTGTTCCACTATGGGAATATAAAAGGTCTTGAACTAGGTCCTTATTGATAAGGAACACATTGGATTCCAAGTCTAACAAGACTTTAACTTTGTATCGCTTATCGTGTATATGGAGGTAACCAATCCCATGCAGATAGTTGTATAGTTTTGGTTTTGGAGTGTATAATTCCACACGCTTTGCATGGATTAGCTTTTCCTGGTTCTTACATTTAGGCCTCATTGATGTTGGGTGTAGGTAATAAGATGTTTGTTACTAGGCCCACGTAGTTTTGACCATTGAGGTGTCCTCAAACAAACTAGTTAGTCTTTAAGCTTTAACAATCCGGGCTTACATACCAAGCAGCATTTCACTGATAGACAATTCTGCATGACCAGCGTGCAGGCTGGACGCCTTCTCCCAACATGCCAGACCTAGGCTCATAGCAGATTTTCTAGTAGTTATTAGCCATTTTACTCCCTGGGTGTAGGGTTCCCACTTTCACACATCTTCTCCCTTTGAGTTTTAGTTGTCCATCTAGCTATCTCATAAGGGCCTTATACACCAAAGCAGTACATCTCTGTTCCACACGGTAGCTAGAAGCCAAGATAGTACATATGTATGATATGACTCAGACTTGTGTTATAGGTGGAATGGCCCGTATTGGTTATCATCCTGTCAGTATTGTTATCATGTAGATCTTGAATTGCTATGTCCAACTTCTCCAGTATAGCAACTTGCTTGCACACAAGTAGCGAGCAGCTAGCAGTTGACTCGCGGAACTTTGTACTGTTGGCTCTCAGGTCTTGTAAACATGTTAACTATCCTCTCTTTCAGTCAAGACTCTCCATATATTGCTTCTTGTGTTCAAGTACCCAAGTCCCTTGTGGAGTCCCTTCACTTGAGGCCTACTTACTTTGATCTTGAAAGGAGAGACTTTTTTGCACCACTTTGATTATTTTGAGTTTCGACTCCCATGGTTGCACATGGACTACCCGATCCCTGTCATAGTTGGTACCCAATATACCTCTGCCGAAGGGGGTTCACATATCGATTCCAGCTCTATAGAGATACTGACTACTCAATCGCCATCAGCCTTAGTGCCTGTGCACTGACCTAGGTCAGTTCTTTGTCATTTTCTAGTACCCAGATCCTATTTGTTTAGACTACTTGCTGAACAGTAGTGACTCTTCATGGTAATTCAGGCTTTATGATAGCTGACCTTGCACATTGAATTCCCATTTTTATCAGTCTTAAACTGACCATTACTGCCAATATATGGGCATCTCCCGACACATTTGATAAGTGTGGTTTTTCTTCCCACAATGTATACAATTCTTGTCCCGCCTTCAAGTGTCTATCACACTTTGTGGGATGCTAGTATGGGCTAGTTCAAAGTTTTTGTAGGTTGTCTGTACTACACCTCCCATCTTTTTTTTGTTTTTTCTGGTTAGGTTTCCTGCTTCCATTTTTGTAGTAGAGCTCTACCTCTCTTGACGTAAGATCTATTAGTCTATTGTCCCTTTGGTTTAGAGTCTCATTAGTCTTCTCTTTTAACTTTAGGGACTTCTTGTGCTTTAGATGGTTGGTCTCTTGCCAGCTTCTTTCTTACCAGCAACCCTTTTTCAGATCAACCAACCAACTTCAGTACCGCTTTCTATTCTTGATCTATCTCATACTGTAATACCGATAACCTATGGACCAGTTGTTCGCAAAGTTTGTTCTCTACTTCCTCCCTCCAGGACTCTCCCGTCATGTGTGCTCTAATATTGCGGTTATGCATCAACGTTAGGAACAGTTCAATATTTTCTTTGTACTTGACCTGCCTCATGTCTTCAAATGCTTGTCTTTCAGCTTCTACTATGGTGAAATGTTTGATTATATCATGTTCAAACCGGGTCAATGTAGCCAACTCTGGCTGTTGGGTTTCTCCCTAAAGTCTGTCCATAGCCTTCCTGTACCAGAGAGTATATGGAAGGAGTATATCTCCGTTGATATAATTGAGCGCGTAGATGACTCATTCCTGAATATTGTCCCAGATCCCCAGATTTCTTTCAAAATAGTCAGTACATGGTATAATTTAGATGTATATGTCATAAGTGAATTTGGCCTGAAAGAATGAGGGCGGTTCTAATGGTCACTTAATATTTAGTGCCCTCACGATGGCAAGCATTTCTGCCATACCAAAATGTTCTAGTATTTATCCTCACCTATCATAGTAAGGACTTCCTCTTCTCCTTCCTCTATCCTCATCATTATCATCATCATCGTTTGGATCCTCTGGGTCACCTTCTCGTGCCCCTGTGGGAGATGCATCAGCGGCTTCTTTGCCTTTCCCCTTTTCCCTTCATGTAGGTGAGGAATAGTTGTCCTCATCATTTTCCTCTTCTGGGCCTGAATGTAGTGGGGCAGGAACTGGTCTTGTAGGTTTATTTGTCTTATCTACTAATTCATTTATAGCTTTTATAAAGAATTTGACAGCTTCTGACATGTTTTCTGCCATTTTAGTTGGCTCTTTTTGTAACATCAGGATGTTCATACGTTGCTCTTTCATAACCTCATATATATCTAACAACAATGCTGTAAAGCCTTAATCTCAGTTGACAGTCTGATTTCACAAGATATTGCATTCGCTATAGAGTTCTGAAACTAATTTCGTGCGAGTTTGATCTGATACAAGGGCTTTCTGTCCCAGCTGACCTAGACTAGCATGTAGCTTAGTAGTTACACTTTCATTAGCTTGCTGATACTGATCCTGTCCAGCCAGTTAGGCCGCCATATTGTGGATTATTGTTGATAGTATATCCTTTACTTCTGACTCTACCGCTGTTAACTGGATCAATAAGATCACTGTCTCATTGTCGTAGAGGTCCTCCCCTTCCTCCAATTTCCATTGTACTTCTGTTAACTTTAGAGCATTTTCTTGTGTTGCACTAGTAAGTCTATTGAAAGCAATGTTGGTAGGGACAAGGGAAGTATCAATATCTCACCGAATTCAGTTGAGAGTTATCCCTAAGCGTGTTGCCAAATTCTTTAAGTTGGCCTTGTACTCCTGCGAGGGATTTGGAGTCCTTAATGTTGATATCCGATGTGCAGTAGATATGCGCGATAATCGTAGCCATGTAGGAATGTCGGCCCTTCGAAATCCTCGAGTGAGAGCCGGAGATTGACTGAAATGAGGGCCATCACTGGTGGAGTGGACATGAGCAAACTAGACTGAACTCCTATCATCGGAGATGTCTACTTGAGTATCTCTAAGTTCTCTTTTGGTAATGTGTTTTGGTCCTTTCGGAAGTTTTGGTGTCTCTGCTATGGTGTTGAAAAGCTTTTCAGATAACTTTAACCCTGACACTGAGTCTTTGGGTTCTGGATCTGGTACCCAGTACCAATATTCACGGTCTCCTCTAAAGTATTTGAGGAATTTGATGAATTGTAGGTAGTGCAGCAGGTATTCTTTTAGGAATGGTATGGAAGTGTCAGGGCAATCCGATTCTAGAATGAGAAACTGGATTTCCATTTTTCGAAGATTTAAAATGTACATGAGGTATATTTATGGGGTTTTTAGGTTCAGGCCGCAGGAACGGGTTGCCCTTGACTAATGGTACCTAATTTCTTGTTCTCGGAGTACTCAGTAGTCCACTTGATGAGGTCTTCTGACTTGGTCAAACTCTATACAAAATTCGAAACATGTCAGGTATAGTATCTACGATTGAATTGATCCCTCGTTGAAATCCCAAATGGAATTGTAAATCATTAGGGTTCTTTTACAAACCCTTCTTCTATTTCAAATAGCTGAGTGTCGAAGATTTCTTCGAATGTATGAATATACCTGGGATAGTGAGGTGCTTCAAAAATGTAATCTAAGAGGTAGATGAGGATGGAGTTTGAAGTGAACTCATAGTTCATATAGTGAGCCTTGGTAATAGGAGAACTATCAATATACTGTTAGGTGGATGCCGATCTCTAGCATAACTGAGGAACATAGGCCAAATCTTGGATGAGAGAATCTGTTATAGAAGGCTAGTCTCAATAAAATAGTTAACGTAAAGATTTATATTGTAAATGATTTTATATTGATAAGATTTATTCTCCCTTGCTTGATGATGTTTTTAAAGGTCGAGAGGCACTGTGATATTTATATTCCACTTCTGAGTATTCACAGACTACTTCTAACTACTATGTCTTTGAAGTATCAATCTTGTTTTAATATACAAAGGTCCAGAATCTTATAAGTGTGAGTACTGTTTGACCCTGAAACTTCTCATACCCTGTCATGGTTATGGAATTGTATTCCTCTATTGAGATGACTACACTATTTGTTATACCAAACAGCAGTTTTCAACTTAGTTATCAGCATAGACTATTATATTACTTTAGTTTTATTGACTATCATTTCAGTAGTCTCTTTGGTCATGAAGTGATCAGATTCAAGGTGGGCAACCTAGTGCCAATTAGGAGTTAGAGCTCAACGTATCAACATCTTAAGGGTCTCCGACTTATCTACGTCTTCCATTTTGAGCGTGCTTTCCCTTGATCCGCCGGCCTTCGTAGAGGAGTCCAATTACTAGAACCAACCAACCAACAACTAATTGCAGAAGAGTAAGGATGGTTTCGGTATGTCCTTAATAGCCTCTACTACTGGAACATCATATTGGAGTATTTCACTGAAAATCTTCTGTCACCTGCAGATCCATAGTTTCAGAAGCCTAACTTTGAAGCCTACTATGTCAATGCACTCACTACAGATTTCTTCCATTCCACTTCTCAATATCAATAAAGTTCCCCTCTCATATATCATGTGAACAGCATGTGGTGAGACTGACGGTAGCAATTTATATGGTCTTATAATGTGGGCTTTATTGAAGTAATCTTTTAGTTATAAGATGCAACTCTAGAAATCTCACTAATGATTTGCGAGCCCTATAAGAGGACCGGACAGGGGTATCGGCTTGTTTAGTAAATTGTGGGTCTGTGCGCTGTTACTCTACTTTGAGGTGGTACATTTTTGTCTTAGATTTCCATATGCCTAACAGTAAACGATCCCCTGTGGAGAGTTGTATGGTTTTGGTTTTGAAGAGTCTAATTCTACGTACTTAGCGTGAATTAGTTTTTCTTGGTTTTTGCATTTCAGTATCATTGGTGTTGGGTGTAGGTAACAAGTTGTTTGTTACTATGCCCATGTAGCTTTGACCACTGAGGTCTCTACGGACAAACTTGTAATGTTTAGCCCTAACAATTTGGGACTACATACTCAGCGGGGTTTCACGGATACAGAATTGTGCAAGACCAGTTTTCAGGCTAGATGTCTTCTCCTGATATGCCAGACCTAAGCTCATAGTAGACTTTCATGCAGTTATTAGCCATTTTACTCCCCAGGTATAGGGTTCCCGCTTTCACAATGCCTTTCTCTTAGGTTTCTGGTTATCTGTCCCGCTACCTCAGAGGGGCCTTGCGTACCAAAGTGGTACATCCCTGCCCCTTACTCTGGTCAAAAGGCGAGACAGTACATATGTATAAGTCAACTCAGACTCGTGTAGTAGGTTGAACGGCCCTCATTGGTTGTCCTCCTGTCGGTATTGTTATCAGGTAAATCTTGTATTGCTATGCACAACTTCTTCAGTATAGTAACCTGGTTACACACAAGTAGTGAGTGGCCACTAGGTGTCTCAAGCAACTTCATACTATTAGCTCTTTGGTCATATGGGCATGTCAACTATCCTTTCTTTCAGTCAAGACTCTCCATATATTGATTCCTTGTGTGCGAGCTCATAAGTCCCTCTTGGGGTCCTTTCACTTAGAGCCTACTGGCTTTGATCTTGAAAGGAGAGACTTGCTTCATAGTACTTGGATCATTTTGAGTTTTGACTCCCATAGTTGTACACAGACTACCTAATCCCCGTCACTGTTAGTACCCTATACACCCCAGCCAAAGGGAGTTCCCTGTTTCTATTCCAGTTCCTTATAGACACTGACTACCCTAATGCTGTCGCCGCTAGTGCCAGTGAACTGATCAAGGTCAGTTATTTGTGGGCCGCCTGTTCCCAGATCCTATTCATTCCTCCAAGTTGCTGGACTATAGCCACAGTTTGTACTGATTTAAGTTTTGTGATAGCCAAACTTGTATGCTACATTCCCATTTTTATAGGTCTTGAACTGACAGTTACTGCCGATATATGGACGTCTCCCTAACATGTTTGATTAGTGTAGTTTTGTTAGGCATAGGGAAATCTGCGACAAAAAGTGCGTAGACCTCACTGTAGTATAACTGTGAACAAACCCTCAATTTTCCGGAGAAGACAACACCCTCATCTGGCCTCCTTATGGGGCCCACATGTCACTTGCAAGATTTCGAGAGTTGCCTCCCATAACTAAAATGTCGCAACAAGGAAGCCCACTTCATAACACCATATACATCGCCACCCTCCGTCTGATGGTATGCTGTTCGCGGGATATATAAAAAGAGACTTTGGTGACATCTGGGAAGTGGAGCGGAAGAAATCCATCGCAGGCACATTGAGATAGTAGGCTTGAATGTTGGACATCTTAAACTATGGGCAGAATGTGACAGGACGTTTGCAGCAAAATACTACAAGAGGAGGTCCCAGTAGCAGAAGCTATTAGGGGTATATACCGAATCTACCCATACCCTTCAGAGATCAGCTGTAGGTTTGTTGGTCCTAATAATTGGACCCCTCTATGCAGGACGGCGGATCAAGTAGAAGCATGCTGAGAAAGGAAGATCTAGATAAGTCGTAGACCCTTGAGACATTGACACGTTGGGCTCAGACTTACGATTGGCACTATGTGGCCCGGCATGAACTTGATCACTTCATGACCAAAGAGACTACTGGAACGATAGTCAACCAGACTTGAGTAATATAATAGTCTATGCAGACAACTAGGTTGGAGGCCACTGTTTGGTAAAACAAATAGCGCAGTCATTTCAATAGAGGAATACCATTCTGTAACCCTGAAAGGGTGTGATAAGTTTCAGGGTAAAACAGTGCTCACACTTATAAGATTCTGGACCTTTGCGTATAAAAACCAGACTAGTACTTTAGAGGCATAGTAGTTAGAAGTAGTCTGTGAATACGCAGACATGGGATATGAATATCGAAGTGCTTCCTGAGCTTTACAGACATCATCAAGCAATGGAGAAGTGATCTTATCAATATAAAATTATTTGCCTCATAAATCTTTAGTTTACTTATTTTATCGAGACGAGCCTTCCTCAACAGATTCCCCAAACGAAGATTTTGGCCTACCTCCCTCAGTTATACTAAGAGATTGATGTCCGCCTACCAGTATATTGATAGTTCACCTATTACCAAGGCTCACTATATGAACTATGAGCTCACCTCAAACTCCACCCTCAGCTATGACTTCGATTACATTTTTGAAGCACCTCACTATCACATTTATATTTATATATTCAAAGAAATCTTCGACACCGCGCTATTTGAAATTGAATAAGAGTTTATTCAAGAACTCTTGTATTTTACAATACCTTTCGGGATCCCAACAAGAGATCAATTCAATCGCATATATCGCACCTGGCATGGTTCGAACTTGGAGTAGAGTTCTACTAAGTCTGAAGACTTCGTAGAGTGGAGTACCCAGTACTCCGAGAACAAGAAAGTAGGTACAGCTATCCGGGGAGTAGACATCTCCTCGGCTAGGGCCTAAAACCTACACATGTACTACCAGTACATTTTGAACCTCGAAAAAGGGAAATTCAGGTCCCATGTGCAAACTCAAATCATCTGAACCATTTTTTACATACACCTCTAGAGTACCTCAGACATTCAATACCTTACATACAATTTCTTGAACCCTTTAAAGGATATCAAGAACTCTAGTACGAAGTACCAGAAATCACTCATCCCGTGCTATTAGAGCAATTAGCCTATCTAGAAAGTATCACAATGGCAGAGATCCCACAAGACCTGAGAAAGAGAATAATGGCGGGAGAATATAAGGATACCCACCCGGATAGCAGTGGAACTGATGATTTGGCTAAACAAAGTCCCTTCCCTATGACACCCTAAGAGCCGTCATTCCGTAGAGGAATGGTATCCAACCCCTCCCATTGATCCTCTAGTATCACAAGTACACATCTGATCTCCCAATCCTCGACGCCAAAGCCTGGAGGAGACGATGCTGTAAACCTAGCCCAGCTGGCCACGCGTTTATGGATAACATTGGGTTGAATAAGGCAAGATATAGACACCTCACTCAACCAAGCCAATATTGCCTTGTAACATTTGAAGGAAGTCACCCCAGACAATACATTAAATTAACTAAGGTTTAACAGCAATCCGCCAATGGACAGGATATCCATGACAATGATATTGCAATCATGATTATGCAGCTGGCATGGTATGGAACAATAGGTCAAGGGTATCCAAGAGGAAATGCTACAGGAAGTAGCCAAGAAGATAGCTAAACAAGATCAGCGGCAACAATTTCATGAAAATATAACTGGCCAGTTCTAAGAAAGGTTCGGTCAGCAGGGACAAGAGGCCCTTGCATGAGATGAAACTCTGGGAAAATTAGTTTCAGAGCTCTGCAGTGAGTTCAACCTCTTCCGCAACTAAACAGAGACCCGGGATACAGACTTTACAGCGTTACTAGTAGACATACATGACAGCCTCAGAAAACGACGTATGAGCTTATGCATATTGCAAAGACAGCAAAAGAAAATGTCTGAAGATACCACGGAAGCGGTCAAGTCTCTGATAAAAGCCATAAATGATTTAGCAGAGATGGTTAAGGAACCAACGAGACTGCACTCGGCGCCGCTACATTCAGTCCCAGAAGAGGGATTTGACAAAGACTACTACTCCCTGCCTATTCATAGGAACAAGGGGAAAGGCAAAGAAGCCACTGATGCATCCCCCTCAGGTACTCAGGAAGGTGACTCTGGAGATCCTAGTGGTGATGATGGCGATGATAATAAGTGAGGGAGAAGCAAAGGAAGTGCTAGCCGTGGTAGGTGAGGGGAAACACCAATTCAGTCTGGTATAGCAGAACCACTTACCAACGCAATGGCGCTAAACATTAAGTGACCATTAGAACCACCTCCATTCTTTGAGGATAAACCCAGACAAGGTATACATATGTGGATTACACAATACGCTGACTATTTCGAAAGAAACCCATGGATCTGGTACGATATCTGGGAACGAGTTATATATGCGCTTCATCGTACTAAGAGAGACATAGTACTTCCTTAAACTATTTGGTATCAGAAGGGTATGGATGGACTTTAAGGGGAAGCTCAGCAGCTAGAACTTGCTAAGTAGACTCATTTTGAATATATTATGAGGAAACGATTTGCCTCAGTGAAAGCTGAAAGGCTAGCTCTTCGAGCTATGAAGCTAGTCGAGTATGAAGGTAGTATTGAACATTACCTCATGGTCATGCACAACCACAACATCAGGGCACGCATCACTGGGGAATCCTGGAGAGAGGAAGGGAAAGAGAAGCTTCCAAAACAAATTGTCTACAGGTTTTTAGCCTGTCAATACATGACGGATCAGGAATGGGAAGAGGCACTCAGGCTATGCAGTCGATCGGAAGAACAACTTCTCACTAGAGAAAAGGTTGCAAGAGACAAACTGTCCAAGCCAAAATTGGTCCGAGAAGTAAAAAGAGAAACTTGACAGGACTCTAAACCAAAGTGACAAAGGGATACTAAACCTAATGTCAAGGGAGGTGGCACCAGACTATGAAAACAGAAAATGGACGAGCAGTCGAAGAAGCCTAGAAAAAGGTTAGGAGGTGCAGCAAAAACCATGCATGCGAAATTTGACCAGGCTCATGCCAGTATCCCGCAGAGTGTAATGGACATCCAGAGGCGAGGCAGAGATTGTACACATTATGGAAAGAAAAACCACATCTAATAGATTGTTGGGGAGATGTCCATATATCAGCAACAATGGTCAGATCAAAACCGATAAAAATAGGAATTCAACGAGCAAGATCAGCGATAGTAAAGCCTAAATTACATCACAGAGTCACGACCGTCCAGAATCTAGTGCATGTTAATAAGATCTGGGAACAAGGCGATGACGAGGAACTGACCTAGGTCAGTTCATAGGCACTAACGACGATGGCATTTGTGTATTCTGTGTCCAGATAGAACTGGAATCAAAATGTGAACCCCTTTTGGCTGCGATATATTGGGTACTAACCACGACAGGGATCGGGTATTCTTTGTACAACTGCAGGAGTCAAAACTCAAAATGATCAAAATGGCATGAAGTAAGTCTTTCTATTCAAGATCAAAGCAAGTAGGCTGTAAGTGAAGGGACCGCACACAGAACTTATGAGTTCGAACACAAGAATCAATATATAGAGAGTCTTGATCGAAGGAGAGGATGGTCAACATGCCTACGTGGCATGTGAGTCAACAGTGCGAAGTTTCTCGAGTCACCTGGTGGCCACCTGCTCCCTGTGTACAAGCATGTTACTATACTAACAAAGTTGAGACATAGCAATGCAAGAGCTACCTGATAACAATACATGACAGGTAGACAACCAATACGGGCCGTTCCACCTACCATACGAGTCTGAGTCATATTATATGTATGTACTATCATACCTTCTGGCCAGAGTGTGGGATAGGGTTGTACCACTTCAGTGCGCCAGGCTCCTGTAAGCGAGCTAGACTGATAACCGAAACCCGAAGGGAAAAGATCAGTCAAAGCTGGAACCCTACAGCAGGGGAGTAAAATGTCTAATAACTGCCTGAAAATCTGCTATGAGCCTAAGTTTGGCATGTAGGAAGAAGGCATCCAGCCTGAAAGCTGGTCGTATGCAATTGCGTATCGCTGAAACGCCACTTGGTATGTAGACCCAGATTGTTAGAGCTAAAGAGTTACTAGTTTATCTGAGGAGACCTCAATGGTCAAAACTATGCGGGCATAGTAACAAACATCTTATTACCTTCACCAACCACTGACGATACCTAAACGTAAGAACCAAGAAAATCTTATCCGCGCTAAGCGCGTGGAGTTAGATGCTCCAAAACCAAAATGATACAACTGTCCGTAGGGGATCGCTTATCCCCATATATACAATACGCGATACAAAGTCAAAGTCTTATTAGACTCGGGATCCAATGTGTTTTTTATCAATAAGGACCTAGTTGAAGACTTTCGTGTTCTGATTATTTTACGCAACAATGCAGTTGATATCTTAGGCTTTGATTGATTATCAGCTGCCTCAGGAGGGAAGTGTTATACCCTACCTACAAAATTGGAAATTTGAAAAAACCAACACCTCTCTGAAGTGTCATGTGAAGTGGCTAAAGCAGGTTATTATGGAATGATAATTCCATTGAGTTGGTGGCATTATGAACACCCAGTGTCTCACATGGAAGATGCAGAAAATTGGACTTTCTCCACCAAAAGTTGTGAAAACTATGTGGAGGAAGATGAAGTAATAGCAGATATGTCCAAATATAATGAATTATTTACTGGAGATCCTGATGCATGTCGCATCGGACAAATCAGAGCCAGCAAAAATATGGTAGAACTCGAATCGCTACTGCAGGAATACTGGCATTACAAACATTTGTTTGAATCCAGGCAGGAGAAAGATTAGCCCCTAGGCAAACGTTCGATTATAAGATCCAGTTAATTCCAATTAAAACTCCCCCCTGGGGGCCGATATATCCACTATCCGAAAAGTAGCTGCAGGCATTAAGAGATTACTTGGAAACAAGGATTAAGCTGGGAAAGATTATGCAAAGTCAATCTCCTACAGGAGCACCTATATTATTTGTACCCAAAGCTGATGGAAGGCTACGCCTAGTTGTGAATTACCGCAATCTAAATATGATTACTATCCTCAAGAAACATCCCCTTCCACTAATGTCCAAACTCCGAGACCGAGTAGCTGGCACAAAGATTTTCACTACATTAGACAATAAGGATGGTTATCACTTGATTAGGATAAATGAAGGAGATGAATGAAAAACAGCTTTCCAGACGAGATATGGGCACTACGAATATAAAGTTATGCCCTTTGAATTGGTCAACGCTCTGGCAACTTTCCAAGATAAGATAACCCAAGTACTTAAAGAATACTTGGATATTGGAGTCGTGTGTTACCTTGACGATATTCTCATCTATTTAAAGGATGAAAAGGAACATATCGAAGCTGTCAAAAAGGTTTTACAAAGTTTATCAGACTTTCAATTAGCGGTATCGCTAAAGAAATCAACCTTGCATACCACACAGGGAGAATTCTTCGGCTATATGGTAGCAGTTGACAGGGTGTCAATGAGTACCTGCAAGGTGGAATCTATAATAGTGTGGAAAGCACCTAAGTCAGTTAGAGAAGTGCAAGTCTTTATTGGATTTGTTAACTTCTACCGACGATTTATTAAAAACTTCTCAGCTATTTGCAAAACCATAACAGAGATATTACAAAGAGATTCTAAGAATTTTAAATGGGGAGTTGAGCAGGATACAGCGTTCGAAGAATTAAAACAGCTATTCACTTCAGCTTCTACACTTCACCATTTTTTTCCGAAAAGAGAAACAGTAGTAGATACTGATGCTAGCGATTGCACACTCGCTTGTGTCCTTTCTCAATACTTTGAGAAAAAGATTACATTTAGTAGCATTCCATTCCAGAAAAGTACACTCGGTGGAGCACAATTACGAGATTCATGATAAAGAACTTCTCGTGATTCACGAAGTATTTAAGGAATACAGACACTACTTAATTGGAATGGAAAAACCGATTATCAGAACCTGCAATACTTCCTTACCTCAAAAGTCTGGAGTGGCCATCAAATTCAATGGACTCAGAAGTTAGTAGAATACAAGTTTCGCATTGTATACTGACCAGGCACTAAGAGCGGAAAGCCGGACGTATTAAGCATACAGCTGGAGTACCGTCCTGAGGAGGGAGCTACGCATTTTGAACAGAAAATTTTGAAACCAGAAAGTTTCTTGCTATCATTAGTAGCGAGGGTAGCCGATGAAGGAGAAGACTGAAATGGAGATAAAGATTAGGATTTGGAATCTCAAAGAGGTGGAAATGAACCTATAATTAGAGTTAAGAGATAGAGCAAAAAAGGCTTACTTGCCGACAAAAGGCTCAAGAATGGTGGTAAGATATGACCTGTACGCTATAGAGGATGGTATTGGCCCAAAATATGAATCAGCATTCATAAGGACAGGGATAGCCGTGGGGCTACCTGAAGGAACTTATTGAAGAGTTACTCCAAGAAGTAGATTGGTGGTCCAAAGCAGAATCTCCACTGGAATAGGAGTATTCAATGCTGATTATACCAGCCAACTCAAAGTTGAACTATTCAAGCATAAAAATGAGGACTGCCAGATAAGAATGGGCCATCGAATAGCTCAACTGGTGGTAGAAAAAGTCAATACCTCAGACATGATGGAAGTAGACAACTGGAAAGAAACAGAGCGCAGAACTGCAGGATTCGGAAGTACCAATATACCAATAAAATCCTTGCTTGTAAAGGAGCAGAAACCTAGCATCAGCTACCTACAGGCATTGGAGAAAGACAGCAAACATTGGTACGATATTTCAGACCTACTAGAAAAGGTTTTAATGTCAAACCCCATTATCCTGCAAAAGGGTATAAAGCAGTTTAATCCTGAATTCTTAAGTGGGATACAGGCAGCTATCAGAATGGATACAGTATGGAGGTAACAGAGGAAAGAACTCATTAGGTTACAAGACAAAGGAAATAATTTTCCCAAGGATTGGACCTTAACCAATGATCTACTATACTATAAGCAAAGACTATTTGTACCAAATAGTCAGGCACTATACACAAAGATCGCAGAAGGATGGCACGATGCAAAGGTTGCAGGACATTTTGGACCAGAAAAACCCTTGGAAATCATTATCCAGGACTTCTGCTGGAAAGGACTTGCGGAATAGGTCAACGACTATGTTCAATCCTGTGATCAAAGCTAACATAACAAATGGACTAAACATACAGAGTATGGATTATTGCAACCCCTGCAAATACCCTACGTAGTATGGGTGTCTATCTCAGTAGACTTCATCACACAATTACCAGAGTTATAAGGGTGGACTCAGATAATAGTAGTAGTTGATCGATTTACAAAGATGGCACATTTCAATGGACTACAGACATTAGCGATAGGAAAAGATGTCGCGCGCGTATTTCTAAAAGAAGTGTGGAGGCTATACAGCCTGCCAACTGAAATCGTCACGTGTATGGACTAAAAGTTCGCAGGAGAATTTCGGGAATCCCTCTGCAAAGCAATAGAAATTTAGCGAAGAATGTCAACAGTATACCACCCTCAAACTGATGGATAGACCATATGTACCAACCAAGTGCGGGAAAGATACCTTCAAAGTTTTGTCAACTATGATCAGGATGACTGGTATCAGTTACTACTACAAGCTGAACATGCCTATAATAACTCCGCTACCAGCGCACATGGGATGTTGCCATTCTATGCAAACTACAGATTCCATCTACAAATACAGGGGATGAAGGAGCATGAAGCTCGAAATCCTGGAGTAACAATCTGCGCAAATTAAATTAAACCGATAAATGAACAAGACAAAGGGTCAATAGAAAAGACAAGGGAAGGAAAGTCTAAATATTAGGCTCCGAAAGCTCGACAACAGCTGGACTACAAGATCGAGGACAAAGTAATGTTAAACACAAAGAATATTCGTACCCAACGGAAAGGCAAAAGGCTAAGCCCGAAGCTATACTGTCTTTTCCAAATCATGGAGAAGCATGGATCACGTCTATTCAAGCTCAACCTATCCGATCGCTGTAACATTCATCCTGTATTCCATGTCACACTATTGGAATCCAACCGCGAATCAGTCCATGATAATCAGCAGCAACCCCCTAAAGAACAGCAGGACATTGACAGTGATCTACAACGGGAGGTTGAAAGAATTGTAGGAAGCGAGATTCACTTTTACCAAAACCAAGTATGCAGCCGCTATCAAGAGAAGCGAGAACTTTAGTACTTCGTCAAATAGCATGGGTGTTCAGAAGATGAGAACACATGGGACCCAGCTACCAGTATGAAAAATGTGGAGGAAGTTGTGGAGAATTTGCAGGATGAAAATCGAGACATGACAGGAAGGGCAGAAGTAACTAGTGAGGAAAAGGTTTTCCTAACGTGGCCCAGTAAATATGAGAGGTTTTTTACGCTGACTACACTGAGTCTTAAAATGTATTTAGAAGAATTCTAAGAAGTTAAACAGACATTCGAGGCGAAGCCTGGTAGGAGGGAGCTCATGTTAGGCATAGGAAAATCTGAGACAAAAAGTGCAAAGACCTCACAGTAAGTTAACTGCACACAGACCTACAAGTTTCGGGAGAAGCCAACACTCCCCTCTGGCCCCATGATGTAGTCCTCACCTCATTAGCGAGATTTCGCGAGTTGTGTCCCATAACTAAAATATCACATTAATGAAGCCCACTTCATCACATCATATACGTTACCACTCTCCATCCGACCGCATGCTGTTCGCAGAATATATAAGAGGGGACCTTTGGTGACATCTAAGAAGTGGAACTGAAGAGATCTGTCGCAAGCACATTGAGATAGTAGGTTTCAAAGTTAGGCTTCCTAAACTATGGGCCGCAAGTGATGTGACGTCTTCAGCGAAATACTCTAAGAGGAGGTCCCAGTAGCAGAAGCTATTAGGGGTATACCGAATCCACCCATACCCTTCTGAGATCAGCTGTAGGCTAGTTGGTCCTAGTAATAAAACCCCTCTATGGAGGGCAGCAGACCAAGGGGAAGTGTACTCAGAAAGTAAGACATAGATAAGTCGGAGACCCTTGAGATGTTGAGATGTTGGGCTCGGACTTGCGATTGGCAATAGGTTGCCCGGCATGAACTTGATCACTTGATGACTGAATAGACTACTGAAATGATAGTCAACAAGACTAGAGGAATATAATAGTCTATACGGATAATAAAGTTGGTGGCCGCTGTTTGGTAAAACAAATAGTATAGTCATCTCAATGGAGGAATACTATTCTGTAACCCTGAAAAGGTGTGATAAGTTTCGGGGTCAAGCGGTGCTCGCACTTATAAGATTCTAGACCTTTGCGTATTAAAACCAGACTGGTACTTTTGAGACATAGTAGTTAGAAGTAGTCTGCAAACACTCAGCCACAGGATATAAATATCAAAGTGCCTCCTGTGCTTTACAGACATCATCAAGCAACGGAGAAGAGATCTTATCAATATAACATTGTTTACCTCATAAATCTTCACTTTACTTATTTTGTTGAGACGAGCCTTTCTCAACAGATTCTCCAAATGTAGATTTTGGCCTACGTCTCCCAGTTCTACTAAGAGATCAGCATCCGCCTCACAGGTTTGTCATTCCTTAACATGTGTAATTCTTGTCCCACCTCTAAGTGTCTATCATACTCTGTGGGATACTAGTATGGGCCTGTTTGAGGTTTGTGTGGGTTGTCTGTACCACACTTCCTATCTTCCATTTTGGCCTTTCTAGCTTGTTTTCCAGTTTTCGTTTTAGCTGTGAGGCTCCACCTCTCTTGACATAAGGTTTGTTAGTCCTTTGTCCTTTTGGTTTAGAGTCCTATCAGTCTTCCCTTTTTGCTACATAGACTTCTCGTGCTTCGAGTAGTTTGTCTCTTGCCGGCTTTTTTCTCATGAGTAATGCTTCTTTAGACTGACCAACCAGCCTCAGTACTGCTTCTTATTCTTCATCTGTATCATATTGTAACGCCAACAACCTGTGGACTATTTGTTCGGCAAGCTTATTTACTACTTCCTTCCTCTAGGATTCTCTCGTCATACATGCTCTGTTATTGAAATTATGCATAAATGTCAAAAATAGCTCTATATCGCCTTCATACTTTACTTGCTTCATGTCTTCAAGTACTTTTCTTTCTGCTTCTACTGTGGCGAAATGTTTGATCTTGTCATATTCAAACCTGGTCCACATAGCGAATTCTGGCTGTCGGGTTTTCACCTGCAGTCTACCCATAGCCTTCCTGTACCAGATGGTACAAGGAAAAACTATATCTCCATTAGTACAATTAATTGTATAGATAACTCATTCTTGGGCATTATCCCAGATCTGCAGCTTTCTTTCAAAATAGTTATTGCATTGTATAATCCTGACACCTCTGTCTTATATGGATTTGGCCTCAAAGACTGCAGGTGGTTCTGATGGTTGCTTAATGTTTAGTGCCATCGCGTGTGCAAGGATTTCTGACATACCATACTATTCCGGTATCTGTCCTCTCCGACTGCGACTTTGACTACCGCTTCTCCTGCCCCTATTATCATCATCATTACCATCATCACTAGGATTCCCTGGAGCTCAACCTTGGACTCCGGCGGGAGATATATCAGTGGCTTCTTTCCCTTGTCTTGAATTTGTATCTAGTCCACAATCTTAATAGCTTGTATACAAGAATACTATACAGTATTAAAGATATACTGTAGGCACACTTGAGTGAGGATGGTAGTAGGAAGGCAGATTGATAGTAGTTCTTGTCTTTAATTCTTTCTAACACTCAGAGTAGTAACTAGCTATATATACAGATACGCAGACTTAAGCTAAGAAAAGAAATAAAGCAGAAAATCTTGAATGAAAAATAAGTGCACACAGGTTTGACTTTGAAAAACTGCCAAGAAAATGACTAATAAAATATATATAAACCGTAATGGTGTAAGAGATTTTAAGTGAAAAAACAACATGCAATGCACTTTCTAAAAATATTACAGAACATAAATGAAAATAACCCAAACATCTCACACATGCAATAAGAAAATATATATCCAATCATCCTATTGTTGTCGTGAAATATAAATGAAATACTTATTGTATGTACTCTAGCTGTAGTAATGTTCGTCATCTATAGGTAAATCAGAAATATAACTCTAGAGAAAAATATAAGTAATTTAGAAAAAAAGAATATACTTATGAAATGAATAATAGCAAATTTCAATACTTCCCCTCATTATCTACAGCCCAACAGTCCCATTAAATGCTCAGGGGCTGATTTCTCCAAAGTCTTAGTACATATATCGGTTATGCTTCCTGAGGACACAACCTTCAGTAGTGTGAATGAGCCATTATCGATTTCTTCATGTATTTTATGGAAATGTATATTAATATATTTTGTTCGTTCGTTTAACTGATCATTTGTCACCAGGAAATTTGCACTGGTATTATCGGCATGTAATGTGAGAAGTACACTTTGGCGGATGTCTTTGAGACCTTTGATGTACTATTGGATTTGTCACGCAGCTAGTGATATAACTACATATTCCGCTTCGGTTATAGATGTTGCAACCGAGGCCTATTTCTCTTCATTGCCAGGCAATACAAGCACCATTAAGAAGCACAATATATCTCATAAATGAATAGCAAGTATCCAAACAAGCAGTGAAGTCGGTATCGACATAGGTATCGATCGTGTTAGTAGTGATGTATGGGTAGTGGAGTCCAATGTTTTTTGTACTATTGATGTATCTTAAGACATGTGTTGCAGCCTTGAGGTGTTGTTCTGTGGGACACAAAGGAAATTTAGAGAGTAATAAAATGGCATATGCTAGATCAGGTCTTGTACCAGTTGTTAAATACATAAGTGATCCTATTATCGATTAGTATGTAAAAGGATCTGGTATCTATTCCTCTTCTGTTCCTTTCCATAGTTGAATGCTTTTCAGTAAGATTGTGGAGACAGAACATTAGTTTTCCATGGAGTACCTTCTGAGGATTGACAAGATGTATCGTTCTTGGGTAAGATATATCCCGTCTAATGTATATGTGATATGGAGGCCAAGCAGGAATGTAACTTCTCCTAAGTCAGTTATCTTGAATGCCATTTGCAGGTCTTCCGTCAAGGAGGTAGCTTTGGAGGTTTCAGCCACGAATATAGTGATATCATCAATATAAACCGATATATAGATATTATGTTTGTTGTGAATGAATATGCATGGGTTTAGGGAGGATGTCGTAAAGCCTCTAGATACCAAGCATCTAGTGAGGAGAGCATACCATTCATTCGCATATTCCTTAAGTCCATAGAGACATTGGTTAAGTCGTCATACTTTGTGTGTGTTACTGTACCCAGGTAAGGCCCACATGTAGACTTGTTCCTTCAATTCACTATAAAGGAAAGCTGATTTAACATTGAATTGTCGCTATCACTATTTGTTTTTGTTATATACTGCAAGCTGGAAACAGAGTAATTCGTAACCAATAACTGGTGCGAATGTGTCTTCAAAGGTGAACTGAGGTACTTGTAAGAAACCTTTAGCTATGGCTCTTGCATGGTATCTTTCCGATGTACCGCCAGCATTTCGTTTTATTTTGTATACCCACTTACTATTTATTATTTTCCTTCCTATCCGCTTATCTACTTCATCGAAAGTCCCATTCTTCTTCAGTGCCTATAACTCATCATCTATTGCTGAGATCCAGTGTTCCTTAAGATAGCTAGTAGTCACTTGATGGTAAGTCAGGGGGTCCTCATTTGCTAATGCTTTGACATTTCTGCCATAGTACTGCAGTGGGGGAATGAGTCTTCCAGATCTGGTCCGTATTGCAGGTGGTTCTTCCACTTGTTCTTCCTATTCAAGAGGTTCCAGGGTTGCCTCTGGTGTTGTGGGTTTATCATATCGTTTGGAGTTTTCTGATGGTGGAGGAGGATGTACTTCCATGGTTTGTTTTGCTGGTGTCTTTTCTTCATTCATTTCTAGTGGCTCATATTGAGTTTGAAGAAGAGGTAGAAAGACACTTGCATAGGTTTCTGGTTCCGGTAACTATTCTGAGGGAGATGACGGTTGAATTTTTTTGTTCATCCAGTGAATTTTTTGTGTTTCAGAAATCTTACACGCTGAGGAGATGCATATGCGGTATATCTTATTTGAAGAAGTATGTCCGACAATGTATCTTTCTATCGCTCGGGGCTGTAACTTTGTTCTGGGTTTGTGTGTTTCCTCTGATATATAGATAAAGCATTTGGTTCCATAAGGGCGAAGATAGTTTATCAATGGCTTTTTGTTGTAGAGATATTTGTAGGGTGTTGAGCTTCCTGCGGATAGATTGGGGAGTCTATTCCTTAGATATAGGGCAGTAGTGATAGCTTTAGCCTATAAGCGTAGTGGTAATCCTTTTAGCATAGAACGTGTCAATGTAATTATAGCCCTATTGTACCATTTAGCAATACCATTAGATTTATGAGAATAAGGAGGAGTTTTGTCATGAATAATTCCATACTCTTGTAACAATAGTAGCATTTCATTGTTGACAAATTCTCTTCCGTTATCTGTTTGGAATCGTTTAATAATAGCATTATCCTGGGTTTGTCTTTCTTTAATGAACTGTGTAAAAACATTTATGGTATCTGATTTAGATTTAATAGAATAACCCACAGTATATCATGTACAGTCATCAATGAACGTGATATAGTACTAGGAATTGCCGTAGGATGAGGATGAAAACTTTCCACTGAGATCTGAATAGATCAGTGCAAAGGTGTTTTCACATCGGATTTCTGTTGCTTCAACTTTGTGCTTTGTTGACTTTGAGGTAATACAGGTTTTACAGTACCAGTCTTTAGAAACTTTGAGGATTTATAGGTCATCACTGTAGTTGTTGCTTTGGAGGTAAGGAGGTAAAGGGTGTCCAAGTGCTTCATACCATTGTTGGTAAGTCATCTTGTTCGCTACTTCTTCTTCTTCTTGCACAATATAATCTTGACCATCTAGTTTTCCCCAAACTACTTCATTTTTATTTTTCCCTCAAATCAACTTGTCCTTCCCTTCACTACTTAAAGAAAATCCCTGTCCTATTGAAACTACAGCACGCCATAACATGAAGTTATTTTTACCTAACTTGAGAACCCAGATTACTCCTAATAGGACTATTGGAACTACATGATCTTTTGAAGTTTTGGCCATGAGTCTAACCATTCCTGAACAGCATGACTCAATTACCAAGTCATCTCTCATCTTAACAGTACCTTTAGAAGGAACAAAGTTTATAAGAAGGTCTAGGTTGTTTATCATGTGTGGGCTTGCACCAGTATCGATTACCCAGTAGAGCAGGCATGGATTTCTTTGTGTAGAGAGGATGAAAGAGGTTGTACTGACCAGTTTGGATATCTCTTCCATTCTGATCTTAGTGGAGTTAACAACTTTTCTTTCCTTCTTCTTTTGATCATCAGCCTTGAGTTTATTACACTCATTCCAAGTATGTCCTTCTGACTGCACAGTGGGGTAATGCTTTTTGCAGTAGGTACATTACTTGGTATTGGCCGCACTCATTCAAATCATTTTTCTTTTCTTTCCTTTTCCTTTAATATCAGCACTTTTATATGCTTTGTCTGCTTCAGAATTACCTGTAGGTCTCAAGTCCAACAGTTTATTGTAGACATGATTATAGGTAAGGTCCTCCTTGGTTTAAAGGTTGTCAATGATATTACTCATTGACTCGGGAAGGGAATGGAGAAGAACAGCAGCTTTTACTTCAGGCAACTCGAAGACCATTCTAAAAACGAATGGTAAGGTGTATCAGTCGTCAGTGGAGGAGGCAGAGCAACGATATTACATTCTATTGTAAAGGGTATCGTATGCATTTATATGATTGGCTATTGGTGTATTGGTATCATATTTGGCATCGAGGAGTACATTGAGTTGCTCGAAGATAGAGGAGGTATTTTCTCTAGTGTACTCATCATGCAACCTGTTCCATATAGCTGCTGGTATTTTATGTGTTGCCAGAAGGATCAGCTATAGGGAGTCTATCATTTCAAGAAAATAGGTTGCGGCCCATTGGTATCTATCTCTAAACTCATCTATCTTTTCAATATTGTTTTCGCCATCTTCGTCTTTGAATGGTTCTAGTATCATCTCCATTTCTGTTACTATGTCTCAGCAGTTGTATAATCCCAGGACATACTCCAAGATGTCATGGTATGATCTATATTTATTAAGCCCAGTGAGCTTTCAGATAGAGCTTAGTTTTTGGATAGTACCCAAGAACCTTTGGAACTGTTGGCGATATTTCTAGCAGTTGGGGTGAGAGTTGCTGGGAGTGGTACAGTGGCTGCAAAGGAACTTTCGTCCATGTCACTTAAGTGTCGGTACTTATATTATATTTTAAATAATAGGCCTAGCCAATCGAGTACCTTGGTGCATGATTGGAAGTGATAAGGTGTATACTTGAGTGGTTAAGATTGTAGGGAGTACAAACTCTACTATGAAGTGAGATGGTTGTGACTATAGTTTAGAAGCGATAAAACCATTCAGATGGAGGAAGCGATATTTACGTTTGTGGAAGGTAGAGAGGGAAAGTAGTAGAAGGCCTATTGAGGTGAAGTGTGTAAGTGTATGTCATATGACTATGAATGCACCGAGCTCGTAACCTATTGAATTTATATGTAGCAGCACAATCTTAATTGCTTGAGTACAAGAATACTACTATGCAGTATTAAAAATATACTATAAGCATGCTAAGGTGAGGAGGATAGTTGTAGGAAGGTAGATTGGTAGTAGTTCTTATCCTTAATTCTTTCTAACACTTGGAGTAGTAACTAGCTATATATACAGCTGCGCATACTTAAGTGAAGAAAAGAAATAAACGGAAAAATCTCGTACAAAAAATAAGTACGAACAAGTGCAACCCCGAAAAACTGCCTAGTAAATCTCCAATAAAATATATATATACTGTAATGGTGTGAGAGATTTTAAGCGGAAAAACAACATACAATACAACTTCTGAAAAGGTCGCAGTACATATGTAAGAATAACTAAAATATCCCACACAAGCAATTTGAAAATATATATCCAATTATCTTATCATTATCATGAAATATAAACGAAATACCTGTTGTATATGCTCCAGCTATAGTAATGTTCATGATCTATAGGTAAACCAGAAATATAACTAAGGAGAAAAATACAAGTTATTTAAAAGAAATATACTTATAAATAGGAAATTTCAACAATACTTTAAGCGGTTTTTCCAATAGTGGATATATCGGTTCCCAAGGGTGAGTTGATCCTGGAATTAACTGAATCTCGTTAGCGAAAGTTTGTCTTGGTACTGGGTTTTCTGCTATCGCTGCTTCAAACAAATGTTTGTAATGCTAGTATTCCTTATGTAACAATTCAAGTTCCACTGTATTTTTGATGATTCTGATCGTTCCGATATGACTAGTATTTGGGTTCCAAGTGACTGATTTATCATATTCGAACATATCCACTTTTCCTTGATCTTCTTCCGCAGAGTTTTCGCAACTTTTTGCAGTGAAAGTTCAATTTTCTTTTTCTTCTATGTGAGACACCAAGTGTTCACAATGCCACTAACTGAACAGAATTCTCAGTCTGTAATGCCCTGCATTAGTCACTTCACACGATACTTTAGAGATTTATCGGTTCCTCCCTATTTCCAATTTTATAGGTAGGGTATAACACTTCCCTTATGAGGCGGCTAATAATCCATCAAAGCCTACGATATCAACTACATAGTTGCGTTGTACTATAGGAATACAGAGGTTATCAACTAGGCCCTTATTGATAGGGAATACAGTGGATCCTAAGTCTAACTAGACTTTAACTTTATATTGCATATTACGTATAGGAAGGTAAGAGATCTCCTCCCAATCGTTGTATTATTTTGATTTTGGAGCGTCTAATACAATGTGCTAGTTATGAAATAGTTTCTCCTGTTTCTTACATTTAGGCATTGTTGGTGTTGGGTGTAGGAAACAAGATATTTGTTACTATGCCCGTATCGTATTCAACCATTAAGGTCTCCTTAGAAAAACTAGTAATTTTTAACTCTAACAATCTAGGTCTACATACAGAGCAACATTTCACCGATACGCAATTACGTAAGATGAGTTTTCCAGCTCGATACCTTCTGCTGATACGCCATACCCAAGTTCATAGCAGATTTTCGAGCGTTTATTAGCTATTTTACTCTTCTGGTATAGGGTTTCCATTGTTACCAATCCTTTCCATTAGGATTTCCGTTATCTGTCCAACTACCTCAGCGGGACCTTGCGTACTAAAGCGGTATATCCATGCACCACACTCTGGCCAGAAGGCAAGACAGTACTTATGTATAATACAACTCAGACTCATGTAGTAGGTGGAACAGCCCATGTCGGTTGTCCTCCTGTCAGTATTGTTATCAGGTAGATCTTGCATTGCTATGTCCCACTTCATTAGTATAACAACTTGCTTGTACATGAGTATCAAGCGGCTACTAGGTATCTCGGAGAACTTTGTACTGTTGGCTCTCAGGTCATGTGGGCATGTCAACTATTCTTTCTTTTAGTCAAGACTCTCCATATATTGATTCCTTGTATTCGAGCTCATAAGTTCTTCATGGGGTCCCATCACTTAGAGTCTACTTGCTTTGATCTTGAAAGGAGAGACTTGCTTCGCGCCACTTTGATCATTTTGAGTTTCAACTCCTGTAGTTGCACACAGACTACCCAATCCCTATCGTGGTCGGTACCTAATACACCCCAGTCAAAGGGGGTTCCTATTTCAATTCCAGTTCTATATGGACACTGACTACCCAAACTCTGTTACTATTAGTGCCTGTGAACTGACCTAGGTCAGTTTCTCATCATTCACCAGTTCCCAGATCTTATTCATTAGGGCTGGTTGCTGGATAGTAGCAACTCTTCGCGCTAATTTAGGCTTTACGATAGCCTACCTTGCACAGTGAACTCCCATTTTTATTAGTCTTGAACTGACCATTGCCGCTGATATATGAGCATCTCTGAACACATTTGATAATTCTGATTTTTTTTCCCACAATGTGTGCAATTCTTATCTCACCTCTAGGTATCTATCACACTCTACAGGATACTAGTATAGACCTATCCGAAGTTTGTATATGTTGTCTGTACTACAACACCCATCTTCATTTTTAGCTGGTCCAGCTTGTTTTCCTGTATTCATTTTCATGGTGAGACTGCTCCTCCCTTGTCATAAGTTTTATTACTCCTTTGTCTATTTAGTTCAGAATCTCATCGGTCTTCTCTTTTAACTTTATGGACTTCTAGTACTTTGTGTGATTAGTCTCTTGCCAACTTTTTTCTTGCGAGTAACGCTTCTTTGAATCGACCAACCAACCTCTATCCTGCTTCCCATTCTTGATCTGTATCATATTGTAAAGCCAACAATATGCAGACTATTTGTTCTGGAAACTTATTTTCTACTTCCTCCTCCAGTATTCTCCTATTATACATACCCTAATATTGAGAATATGCATGAACGTCAGCAACAGCTCGATATTGCCTTCATACTTTACTTGCTTCATGTCTCAAAGTACTTGTCTTTTTGGCTTCCACCAGTGTGAAATGTTAGATCATGTTCTGTTAAAACTGGATCCATGTGGCCAACTCTGGCTGTTGGGTTTCCCAGTGTAGTCCGTCTATAGCTTTCCTGTAACAGATAGTATAAGGAAGGACTATATCTCCTTCAGTACTATTGCACAGGTAGATGACTGGTTCTCAGGCTTTGTTCCAGATCCACCAATTTCTTTCGCAATAGTTGTTACATTGTATAATCTAGACATATATATTTTGTATGTATTTGGCCTCAAAGATTGAGGGCAGTTCTGATGGTTGCTTAATATTTAGCGCCATCATGTTGACAAGTATTTCTGCCATACCAGACTGTTCTAGTGTTTGTCCTCCTCGACCACAGCTAGAACTCCCTCTTCTTCTACCTCTCTCTCCCTCGTCATCATCGTCATCACTAGGATCATTAGGATCTCCTCCTTATGCCCCTAAGGGGAATATATTAGCGGCTTCTTTACCTTTCCCCTTTTCCCAGGGTGCTGGTGGGGAGTAATAGTTATCATTATTCTCTCCCTCTACCGCCAGTTAGGATATTAGTCTTGAAGTGCCTTGTTCTGGTACTGCTGCTAGTACCCTGTTTAGCGAGTCCATTAATGCTCTTGTAGCATTATTTGCTTCTTCCCCTGACCGATGCTAGATAGTTTTGAGTTCCTGAACTTCCTTTTGGTCAATCATTTGATCCTACATTCACGCGTTTAATACCTGGTCAACATCCTTCTTACGACTGAAACTTTAAGAATGGAATTCTGAGAATTCCATTTACAAACTAGTAACCATTTATTCCAGTGTCTGGTCGCGTGCTTGACCCTCTTAGCTTTGCTGCCCCTATATTCCAAGTAACCTTATAGTTACTTCTTCATGTTTCTATTGATTCTGACCTCGGGTGTCAATTCTTTCCGCTACTTCTCGCAGCATTACACATTAGATATCTTTTACCTCTTGTTCCACTCCCACTAGCTACTTTAACAGCAATGCAATGTCATTATCATGTATGTCTTGACCATCAGCAATCTGTTCTTGTACCTTAATTAATTTTAGGCTATTGTCTGAAGTAACTCCCTGCAACTATTTGAAGGCGATATTGGCTTAATCGCGAGATATATTGATATCTTGTCTAATTCAACCCAAGGTTATTCCCAGACGACTAGCCAACTTAGCTAGGTTTGTGGCATGTTCTCCAAGTTTCGGTGTTGATGTCCCTGATATTTGATGGATGCTAGCCACACTGGCAGATTGTGTAGATGTGGATACAATTCCTCTCTAAAATGGTGGATCAACAAGTGTTGATGTAGGTTGACTCATCTGTATTGAATTATCTGTTGCGGATTTATCTGGTTTGGTATCCATAGATTTTCTCCCATAATTCTCCGCGTAGGATGCTACGGTACCTTCACCATCCCGTTAAAGAATTTATCTGATATCTTTAACCCTAACATTGTGTTGTTGGGTTCCGGGTGTGGTACCTCGTGCCAATATTCTCTTTCTCCTTTAAAAGATTTGAGAAATTTGATAAATTGTAGGTGTTATAACAGGTATTCTTTTACAGATAGTATGGAAAAGTAGGGGCAATCCGATTCTGAGTTTAGAACTTGAATTGCCTTTTTCTGAAGGTTGAAAATGTACTTATAGTACATATATGGGTTTTTAGGCCGTAGCCAAAGGGGTGGTCTGTTCTGGACCAAATTTGTCTATTTCTTACAAGGTGGAGTACTGAGTACTCCACTCGATGAAGTCTTCTGACAGAGTTGAACTCCACTGGAAGTTAGGAGTAAGCTGTGTACGATATATGTAATTGAAGTAATCCCACGTTGGGATCCCGAAAGGTATTGTCAACCAAGAAGGTTCTAGAGGTTCAATGAATTCGATTTTGAGCAGCTCGGTTTCCGATATTTCTTTGAATATATAGATGTAAATAGGGCAGTCAGGTGCTTCGAAAATGTAATCGAAATGTGAGATAAGAGTAGAGTTTGAAGTGAACTTGTAGTTCATATAGTAAGCTTTAGTAACAGGAGAACTATTAATATACTATTAGGCAGACGCCCCCTCTAGTATAATTGAGGAACGTAGGCCAAATCTTTGATCTGAGAATCTGTTGAGGAAGACTCATCTCAACAAATCAGTAAGGTAAAGATTTAAAGCGTAAAACAATTTTATATTGATAAGATCTCTTCTCCATTGCTTGATGATATCAGTAAAGCTCCGAAGGTACTACGATATTTATATCCTGTATCTGAGTGTTTCCAGACTACTTCTAACTACTATGCCTCCAAAGTACCACTCTGGCTTTAATATGCAAATGTCCCGAATCTTATAAGTACGAGCACCACTTGACCCTGAAACTTCTCACACCCTTTTATAGTTATGGAATAGTATTCCTCCATTCAGATGACTGAGCTATATGTTATACCAAACAGCGGTCTCCAACTTAGTTATCCGCATAGACTATTATATTACTTTAGTGTTGTTGACTATCGTGCCAGTAGTCTCTTCAGTCATGAAGTGATCAGTTTCACACCGGGCCACCTAGTGCCAATTGCAAGTCTGAGCCCGATATGTCAACGTCTTAAGGTCTCTGACTTATCTAGGTCTTCCTATCTAAGTATGCTTACCCTTGGTCTGCCTGCCTCTACAGAGGGATCTAATTGCTAAGACCAACCAACCTACAGCTGATCTCAGAAGGGTATAGGTAGATTCGGTATGTCCTCAATAGCCTCCACTACTGGGAGATCCTCTTGGAGTATTTCGCCAAAAACATCCCATCACCTTTGGCCTATAATTTAGGAAGCCTAACTTTGAAGCCTACTATCTCAATACACCCTTCATGGAACTTCTTCTGTTCTACTTCTCAGATGTCACCAAAGGTACCCTCTGATATATCTCGCAAATAGCATATAGTCAGATGGACAGAAGCAATGTATAGGGTGTCATGAAGTAGACTTCATTGATATGACATTTTAGTTATAAAATGCAGCTCTCAAAATCTCGCTAATGATGTGCGACCCTCATAACTGGATCAGAGTGTGGTACTTGCTTTGGTAAATCGAGGGTCTGTATGCAGTTACCCTACTGTGGAGTCTGTGCCACTTTTTTTATCTCAGATTTCCCTATGCCTAACACATAACTATAAGTCATGTGAAAACCCTTCCTTGCTAAGCCACATTTGTGACACCTCCCGCCCCCTTATAGGGCCTGTACATTATTAGCGAGATTTCGAGAATTACGTCACATAACTAAAATGTCTCATCAATGAAGTCCACTTTATAACACCATATACCTTTTCACTGTCTATCCGGCCACATACTGTTCGCAGGGTATACGAGAGGGGATTTCTGGCAATATCTCAAAAGTGGAATGGAAGAAATCTGTGGAAGGCACATTGAGATAGTAGGCTTCAAAAGTAGGTTTCCTACTTATGGGCCGAAAGTGATAGGACGTTTTCGGCGAAACATTCCCACAGCATATCCCAATGGCAGAGGCTATTAAGGATGTACTGAATCCACCCATACCATTCTGAGATGAGCTGTAGGTTAGTTGGTCCTAGCAATAAGACCCCTCTATAGAGGCAGGAGGACCAAGGGGAAGCATGCTTAGAGAGGAAGACTTAGACAAGTTAGAAGCCCTTAAGACATTAACATGTCAGGCTTGAACTTGCGATTGGCACTAGGTGACCTGGCATGAAACTAATCACTTGATAACTGAAGAGACTACTAGAATGATAGTTCTCAAGACTAAAGTAATATAATAGTCTACACAGACAACTAAGTTGAGGACCGCTGTTTGGTATAACAAATAGCACACTCATTTCGACGGAGGAATTCTATTCCGTAACTGTGAAAGGGTAAGAGAACTTTCAGGGTCAAACAGTGTTCACACTTTTAAGATTCTAGACATTTGTGTATTAAAACCAGAAATGTACTTCAGATGCATAGTAGTTAGAAGCAGTCCGTGAACACTCAGACACTGGATATAAATATCCAAGTACCTCCTAAGCTTTACAGACATCATCAAGTAATATAGAAGAGATCTGATTAATCTAAAATTGTTTTACACTTTATATCTTTACCTTACCTATTTATTGAGAGAAGCCCCCCTTGACAGATTCGTTGATAAAAGATTTGGCCTATGTCTCTCTGTTATACTAGAGTTTGGCGTTCACCTAACATTATCTTACCTATTTGTCATGATAAGCCTTCCTTAACAGCTTCCCAGATCTAAGATTTTTGACCTACGTCCCTCAGTTATACTTTAGTTTGGCAACCACCTAACAGAATATCTAGTGGATATTATGATAGGTAGTCTAAGAACCACAAATAACCTAACAATGAAAGAAAACCCAGCAAAATATAATACCTTCATCAGAAAGCCTTTCTTTTCAAAAAAATAATGCATACATAGAATGACATCAGAAGGTACTAACATGCTTGCTCAGCACTTGTTGGAACCAACTTCTTTAGATATTAACCTAGATCTTATAAATTTTTGAGCAAAGTTATTTCCTATTCCAGGAATAAGAAATCTATCACAAGTGGCAATTGAAATTCTAAGTATTCTAGCAATGACTGTAGAATCAGAAAGAGTACTTAGTCAAGCAAAAGTATCTCCAATGGATAGGTGATATAGTATGGAGGATCAGACACCTACAAAATTAGAATACACCAAATCCTGGATCCAGGATTAGTTTATACTTCTAATACATCCAAAACTCTGTACCATTAGAGACATGCTTCAGACTTTATTTGCAGAGGATAATAAAGCTAAACAATAACTATGGAATGCTATATTCCATGCTGCTGATAAACTCAATTCTAAGATACATAGTTTAAAATAAATGTATAGGTAGTCAAAATCTGAGTTTGACTTTAAGTTAATGTTTCTTAATCACTCCATATTCTGTACCAGTAAGATATACTATCTGCAATCTGTTGCAAATTTAAACTACAGCTTAAAGAAGTGGTGAAACTTTACTGTGAAGAGTTATCAACATGTCTGACTTCACCCAGGAGTTTTATAATATTAGGGTTCAAGAAAATTTGTCGATTTTATGGCCCACGGCAAGCACTGAATTATACCGGGGCTATCACAACAATTCTATTCAAGCGCGGTATTTCGCTCACAACCCGCCCCCATTTAACAATCACGCCAGACTAAAGTTCACCCCACACAGAATATTCTCGCCCACCCGTCAACTAGTCTTGGCAAATTTTCTTACTGGCCGGACGCTGTCCTTCCTGACTAAGCGCTTTCACGCACCCTTGTGCCGCCACCCTGAGCTCCCTCCCCATTACTGCTAGAACTCAGAGCCTTCCCCTCAACTATCCCCGCTACTTAATTTCCCAAGGAATTTCTTCCTATTAACACTTTCAACATTTCGCTCTCGCAATGTCTACCTCTGCTCGCCGTCGTCTCATGAGAGACTTCAAGGTATATACCCCACTCATTACGACCAACCAGAGAAGCTCGAGTCATGGTCCAACCGGTACTAACGAGTTTTCTCCCAGAGAATGCAAACAGACCCGCCGGCCGGTGTTAGTGCGTCCCCCATTAGCGATAATGTCATGACTTGGTTTGTTCTTCACCCCCACCTCACTATCCCCCTGCGCCCTTTGCGCTTCGATTCTCCGAGACTCCTTCCCCGCTTCTCCCTCCCCATTACCTTCACATACTTACCATGCTCATAGGAATGCCGTTATAATTGGTCCTGTTGATACCCCATTTGAGGATGGCACTTTTCGTCTCGTTATGCATTTCGAGGAGCAGTACCCGAATAAGCCTCCGTCTGTGAAATTCATCAGTCAAATGTTCCACCCAAATGTCTATGCCACTGGTGAACTTTGTTTGGATATCTTGCAAAATAGGTGGAGCCCAACCTACGATGTTGCCGCTATCCTGACCAGTATTCAAAGGTTAGTTCCTCTCTCTCCATTTTCTAATTATCTCGTCGCCATTGCGTCTACTCTCATCCCGGTCATCCTGGATATTCGGCTTTCATGACCTGGTCAGAGCTCGCCCTAACTCGCTCCCTTATCTAGTCTTCTGAACGACCCAAATACCTCTAGCCCAGCCAACGTCGAGGCGTCGAACCTTTATAAGGACAATAAGAGGGAATATGTTAAGAGGGTCCGTGAGACAGTGGAGAAGAGCTGGGAGGGGTGTTGATACTCACCACTAGCCGAAAGTTGTCCTATTCTATCGGGCGTTGAAGGGATTTTCTTTTCTTTCTTCTTTTTCTGCAGCCAATACCATGGTAGGTACGAATGTCGTGAAAAACTTGCAACGAGGTTATCAGAGGCATGATTCTTTCTCACTTTACACCTCACACCATTAACTCTCATTATCCTACCTGGTTTTCGGTCTTTGTTTTTCACATTGGTTTCATCCGCTTTGCAGGGTTTCGTCTTTTTTTGATATTTAATCCCAGGTCTCTCTTGATCTACTGTTTCCTAATAAACTCCTCCGTAATGAAATATCGTGGTTTCCTTTGCTGCATTACTTTTTGTTCGTATGATATCCAGGTGAATCATTAACACTAAGGTGATCATGCACGTTTGTGGCATCCAGCGCTGCACGCACTATGACACTCACCCTCTTGCTTTTGCTTACCGCACTGGCATAGCTATAACCCACTCGGCACCGGCTTTTCGAACCTTGGAGCGATCAGTTCTTCGAGCCAGCATTTCCATCAAAATCTGATAGATTGGTTTTTGTCCCAGATGACTGAAACCAAATGTAAGTGGCTGCCTTAGTACTGTAGTTGGAAGAGTGTTCGCCTCCAAAGTCAAGATCATCCTTATTATTTCTCCAATCATTAATCCCTCGATATCCTCCCTCGTCCCCGGAGCCGATGTCAGTCTTTCTACCGAGTGAC
Organism: Tuber brumale; assembly: GCA_014065205.1. Lineage (NCBI taxonomy): Eukaryota > Fungi > Ascomycota > Pezizomycetes > Pezizales > Tuberaceae > Tuber > Tuber brumale. Next base: position 662,159 of record JACCEG010000024.1, on the reverse strand, counting down.
ATTTTTGTGAACCCTTAGCAGAAGTGGAAGTGGGGAGGAACTCCGTCCCGAAGCAGCAACATAGGCCCTAAAGGGCAACTCTAAGCCAGGGTTTCTTCCAGCCCAACCAACGAATTGTGGAAGAACGGGAGCAAGGGAGAAATTCGTCAACAAACCTCAACAACTGTGCTAACTTTTCCTTTGCGTGCGCAACGTCCCTCTCACCAACGCGCAGCGAGTTCCAAACAAAACCCTTTGGAAATCACAAAAAGAGGCACGAAGAATCTAAAGGGAGTTTCTTTCACTCATTTTCACAGCCCCACTCCCGGCCCCAGTTATCTCGTCCCGTGTTACTCACAAGCTACCCGTGCGAGCGAGATAGAAAACAACCTCAGGCGAGGGCATTTCTTTTCTTTCAGACAAACTCATCTCAAGCAAATATGGCGTATGATACTCACTTCTATTCCTCGGGGCTCTAGTTGCTTATTTACTTACAGGAGCGGTGGTACCGGGAGCTACAACACCATTAAGGGTAAGCCAGACACCTCCTTGTTTAGGCCCGCGACACTTTTATTGATTTAAAAACATTCATCAGTGGTCGCTCGATTCCGTCCGCAGAACTCAACGGAGATAAGGGAGGGTGGTGAGCCGATTGTGTCGTTTCCCTCAGAGGACACATGCGAACTCACAGTATGTTCGAGAAATATCCGGTTACAGCGGTTCGATGGCTTACATCCTCTGTAGAGCAAGGAGGCCGCCGGGGCTTTTACCTTTGACCGGGTGTTTGATATGAGCTCCAAACAAGCCGATGTTTTTGACTTTTCTATCAGATCTACTGTCGACGATATTCTCAATGGTTACAACGGCACAGTCTTCGCCTATGGTCAGACGGGCGCGGGCAAGTCTTACACTATGATGGGCGCAGACATTGACAATGAATCCTCCAAGGGTATCATCCCGAGAATTGTGGAGCAGATTTTCGCCTCGATCTTGGCTTCTCCTGGTAACATTGAATACACCGTCAGAGTCTCATATATGGAGATTTACATGGAACGGATCCGAGACCTGCTTAATCCTGCGAACGACAATCTGCCAGTTCATGAAGAGAAGAGTAGAGGTGTCTACGTCAAAGGCTTACTGGAAATTTATGTCTCAAGTGTTCAGGAGGTCTACGAGGTTATGAGGAGGGGTGGAAGTGCTCGTGCTGTCGCCGCAACTAATATGAACCAAGAGTCTTCGCGATCGCACTCCATATTTGTCATCCAGATCAACCAGAAAAATGTCGAGACAGGGTCACAAAAAGCTGGTTACCTGTACTTGGTTGATCTGGCTGGTTCTGAAAAGGTCGGCAAAACTGGTGCTTCCGGGCAAACCCTTGAGGAGGCCAAGAAAATCAATAAGTCTCTTTCCGCTCTCGGAATGGTCATCAATGCCTTGACAGATGGAAAATCTACCCATGTGCCTTACCGAGATTCAAAACTCACTCGTATACTCCAAGAGTCTTTGGGAGGTAACTCTCGGACAACCTTGATCATCAATTGTTCCCCTTCATCATACAACGATGATGAGACACTCTCGACTCTCCGGTTTGGTATGCGCGCGAAGTCTATCAAAAACAAGGCAAAAATCAACGCGGAATTATCGCCGGCCGAACTCAAGTCCTTGCTCATCAAGGCTCAAAACCAAAACCTTACATTTGCCGAATATATTGCTTCATTGGAAGGGGAGGTTACAATATGGCGTAATGGTGATCTAGTTCCGAAGGAGAAGTGGGTGCCCCCAATCAAGATTGAGATACCAAAGGTAGATGCCAGAACCCGACGGGCCGATACACCGTCCAAGCTAGCAGCCGCCGAGGCTGTGCAGAGCCCATCTCGCCCGGAAAGCCGTGTCGAAGTGAGATCATCAACACCAATCATTCTAGAAAAGGATGAGAAGGATGAGTTTCTCAGGAGAGAGAACGAATTGCAAGATCAACTGGCAGACAGGGAATCTGCGTTGGTAGCGTCTGAGAAAACATTGGCTGATCTAAAAGAAGAGCTTGCATTTTTGAAAGAGCACGACACCAAAACTGGCAAGGATAACGAAAAACTCTCGAGTGAGGTCAATGAGTTGAAGCTGCAACTCGAGAAAGTCTCATTCGAGAGCAAGGAAGCCCAGATCACCATGGATGGGCTCAAGGAAGCGAATTCCGAGCTTACCTCGGAGCTAGACGAAGTTAAGCAGCACCTTCTTGACGTCAAAATGTCAACCAAGGAGACCTCAGCCCTGCTGGACGAAAAGGAGAAGAAGAAGGCGGAAAAGATGGCTAAGATGATGGCCGGTTTCGATCTGGGTGGCGAGGTCTTCTCAGATAATGAGCGGATGATTAGGGAGGTCATACACCAATTAGATGCGATTCAGGACAACTCTGCCTCCAGCGAAGAAATCACATCTGATGTTATCAGAGACCTCCGGACTAGACTTGTAGAAACCCAAGGCATTATACGCCAGGCAGAGCTCTCACTCAACGAACGCTCCGAAGAACAAGATTTGGCCCAAAAACGGCGAGAAGAGCTTGAAACAAGACTGCTGGATCTTGAACAAGAATTTGAGGAGCTGCTAGAGAGGAATCTTTCTGATGAGGATATCGCGGAGGTCAAGGGCCGGCTTGAACAGGCATATTCCAGTAAACAAGACGTTGAGGTACAGATACTAGAGGATTTGAAGAAGGAGCTTTCCAAGAAGATCGACGAAAACGAGAAATTGAAAGCTTCCGTAGATGAACTACAACGAAGGGCTAAAGCTGGTACTGCCACGAATGGCACCGCCGGTGCTCTGCCTAGTGGCAAAACTGTCGCCCAACAGATTGCTGAATTTGACGCAATGAAGAAATCTCTCATGCGTGACTTGCAGAACCGTTGTGAGCGGGTAAGTTTCCCATCCCTCCACCTGCAGCATCAGACACTGACCACCGCAGGTTGTCGAGCTCGAAATCAGTCTAGACGAAACGCGGGAGCAATACAACAACGTTCTCCGTTCGTCGAATAACCGAGCACAGCAGAAGAAGATGGCCTTCCTCGAACGAAACCTCGAGCAGCTCACCCACGTTCAACGGCAGTTAGTTGAACAGAATAGCACGCTAAAGAAGGAAGTTGCTATCGCTGAACGCAAGCTTAATGCTAGAAATGAGCGGATACAGAGCTTGGAAAGCCTACTTCAAGAGTCCCAAGAGAAACTAACCGCTGCCAATCATAGGTACGTGTTTCTTCAAGTCGGGTTCCACAGTTTTGACATACAGATGCTAACCTGACATTTGCGACCACAGATTCGAGGCGCAGCTTACTGCTGTAAAGGAGCGGTTAGAAGCTGCCAGGGTCGGTACCCAGGGAATTGGAGGAACCAACTATAGCTTCCAGGGATCTCGTATTGCGAAGCCCCTTCGCGGTGGTGGAGGCTCATCTGGCGACGTCAATGGAGCACCAGTGCCACCCTCTGGTGTCCAGGGATCTGCAGCCCAGCAAGAAGCCCAGCATCCAAAGCGTGGTTCATGGTTCCGAAAATAGAGATGGATACAGTGAAATATTCGGGGTGTTATGAGTAGACACTGTCAAAATGGAACTAGCGCTAAACGCGCGATTGATACCCGGCGGATCACTACTCGCGACAAAAGCTCTTATTATCCCCGAATAATGAACTCGAAAAGCCCCCTTCTTTATGTCCATTATGTTCTCATGCTATGATTTTTTCTTCTCTCTTCATTTTCCTTTGGTGGGGGGGTTTGGCTGGGACTCGGAGGCTGAGCGCAAGAAAGGGCTTGTCATAACTGGGTTATTTAGGACCGGAGTAGATTCCTTGGTTCGTTGGCTTCAACGTTGCTATTATTCTCTATTTCTTATTTTTTTTTTCCCCCCCATCATCTATTTTCTCCCCCCACTCGCCTTCCCTCCCTCCCTCCCTCCCTTCTCACTCGATAGTGGAAGTATATCTTTCTGTGCGAGCTCATGCGAGCTGCAGCCGGTTCAACATGTCACTTAGAATATGATAGTCTCGCGGTTTAATCAAGTGCAATACTTGGAAAGTGGTGAGGAGTAAACCTTCCGGATGCCATTGACTGAGAAATATATTAATACCATCGAAAAAGTAAAACCTCTGCAGAGAATCACCCTGCCTTTGGCCCACCGTAAAATTGCAAAGAAAAATTCATAAATAAGGACTAGGAAAACCGTGTAAATATACTGTTATTCATTAGAATGTGAAATCTTATGGTATCTTTTTACCAAGTATAATATTATTGTAAAGGCACCCCCCCCCCCTCCGTTATCCACGGTATTTGAAAGGTTTTCCTCCCCACTCAGGCGCTGGTTATTCCAAAACTATCACCGTCTTTTCCCCATTTGGGATACCTAAGAGATACCCTAGTGATGTACTCGAGTATGTATGGGAGGCACACTACCGGTACTGCGCAATACTCGAGTACGGTAGTGCGCCAACTACCCAAATATTGAGGCTCTACAGTACCAGGTACGCCACCGATACCCGGACATCTACCTAGCGCAGGCTCGATTGCGACATGCAGTGCTGCAAGATAGGGGCAGGAGTACCGGTACAAGTATGATTGATCCTGGAATCGGGGTAGGATGCCAGTGTTTTAGGCTTTTGAGCCAGTCCTGGATCCCAGGACGCGGAGGAGTCCTCCCAGACGGGCGCAGTACTTGTACTAGTATTGTATATATCATAACATATTTATGGTGAAAGCTCCTGGTTCCGACTAGAATACAGTACCGTAGCCAGATGGCCCTTTTAGGCACTGCTGCTTTTTGATGTTGACAATCGACGCCATAGTGGTATGGTACTGTACCTATACTACCGGCCTGCTGTACTTGAGCATAATGCCGGCACTTGTATGAAATACCACTCACTCTGTGAGATCTGGGCTGCCATGTGATGCAATAACGATTTTTTTTTCCACTCGTATAGTGCAAGTACAGTACATCTCACCAGTACCCGACTTTTACCAATGTGGAGGGATAGGCTGGGATACCACGAAGGTGTCGGTTGGCTCTCACGATACGATGCAGCACTGGTATTATACAGCACCGGAGTATTGTGGGGGGGAGTGGGGGAGGAATAGGCATTTTTCCTTTTTCTCTGGACTTGGTAATGTGGGCTACGGGAGTCTAACCACCTGCCACCACGGGTTGGGATGAGACGGTACTGTATGTGCCAATACCGTTACAGGACCGTACCTTATGGCGTTTGTCCAACAGTTGATCTGACATTCCATTGAAGGGGAAGAAAGGGAAGAAAGGAAACAAACCCCTAACCCTGGTTGATTGGGATCCTAGGGTCATAGATACAGTATGATGCCAAGCAGTACTGAACTCTCTTGCCAATTACTGGTACGGATACTTACGAGTACTACCGGTATGATAGTAGAATGCTCGCATCTCTCTCTCTTCTTCCCCCAATAAATTTCATTTTTTTTTATCAGAAATGTAGGGCCATTGGGTGGTGAATAGCAATGCTGTGAAATGCCGGTAGGATAGAGAGGTAAAGAAGATTTCCCTGATGTATCATCATACAGTGCGACATTTTGTAATGTATCATACTCCCTCAGGTACTGTACTCGAGTACATAACCTATGCTAGGCTATCATATCATACCGAGCAACTTTGGAGTCGAGCCGCACATGATAAACCCTCGCCTTGTCCACCCTCGACGAGATAAAAAAAACACAACTCACTAGCCCTCTTTCCCTCCCCCCCCACACAACTCCTCGGTAGCGAATCGTCTTTCGGAGAATTAAACTCGAAGTTCATCACGGGGTTTTCAGAGACTACTGTATCATACTATACTCGAGTACTCCGACATCCGACCGGGCCTTAGGATACAAGTACCGGTACGGGTCTGATATCGAAAACCGGGGGAGCATCGTCCTCTTGGAGAAAAAATAAAAACCCCAAGAGGAAGCACCCCCCCCCCCCCCCCGTACTGTACCCATAAGCTTCCTTCACCTAGACTCACTACCGGTATTACAACTCAACGTTTCGACTTGGCTAGCTAGGCCTCTAACCCTTTCCTCCCTTCTCTCTTGCTCTTATCCACCACCAACATCCCTCCTTCCTTATCGCCTGTGGAAGGCTCAACCCTCGCCCAACTAAACATATATTACTTGGCTTGCATCGCGTCTCGCTTAGACCCGCGAAGCTTCAGCTATCAACTGTTGCTTGGTTCTACTATTGCATCCGTTCGTTTCCCTTTCCACCCAATTTCTGATTCCGATCTCTAACTGCTCCTCCTGCCGCCAGCTTTTTTTTTTTTTTTTTTCCCTTCCCCCTCCCTTGCCAATAGCATCGTCGTCTCCCCGCTCGCTTCCTGCTTTTCCACATCCATCCCACAAAGCTCTCTGTCATTCGCGACAAACCTCTTCCCACTGCTTGTTCCTCCACCCGTATTATCTACCCTACCCCATCCCCAGAGATACAGCCCCGATCCTGTCACGCCTTCTGTCTTGTCGGGTTTCACGGACCATGACAACCTTTCCCCCCACACCCGATGCGTCCCCCAAGGTCAAGAACAGCTTGCTGCTGAATTCTGTCCCGTCCCCTGCAAGCTCGACGAGCTCCGTCACCCTAGCCGACGAACCATCTGCCTGTGTTTCGGCTGAGGACGACAACTCCTCCTCACCTTTAGCCGCATCAGCTTCCTCTCGTGTCCACAATAGCTCCTCCCCGACCACTCCTCAATCAATAGCCAAGTCGCCGAAATGCACAGAATCAGAGACAGCTCCGCCCCTACCGCCGCCGCCGTCATCTACGCCCATCGGAAATTTCCAGCCCGTTTCATCACCGACCCATCATCATACAGCAGCTGGTTTCAATTCACTCCCGCTCACAGCCCTGACGGAAATCTTCGAGCATGCGCTTCGCGGCGATTGCGGCGAGATCTCACACAATCTTATCGAATACACCGATCCCCGATTCTTGAATCACAATTTTTGCGCGCTGCTTGAGTATAGGAGATCGCTCTCTCGCCTATCTCGCATTAATAAATTCGCCCGCGCCTATCTTCAGCCGCACTTGTACACGCCTGCTGTAGTTACCAGCATGGCCGAGCTAAACTCGCTAAGTGGGTATTATTATCCGGAGGTTGATTGGAAAAAGAAGGGAAAGCAATCGGTGCTGGAAACAGATGGCAACGTCAAGCCGCGGCTCCCAGCGAAGAGGCGTAAAATGATTAAAGGACTTGGTCGGAAGATTAAGGAATTGGTTGTCATAATTGCTGGCTTACCTGGGGGCATGTTGGAGGATAATCCCTCTGCGAGATGGCCCGGTTGGTATATCGAGGACTGGATGAGATACGATTTGGAGGCACTGGCAGTGGAGCGGCTTACTGTTCTGGCTCCTTCGCAGGGTAAACCCCCCCATTTGGCAATCGTGTGTGAGCCGTGTGGAACGAGGAGAGAGAGAAAAAGAAAAACTAATCATCCCTAGTTACCGCTGCCACCGTGTTATGCGCTACAATTCCAAACTATCAAACAATAAAGCACCTTCACATAGAAGTGAATATCGGTGAACCTGCCTTCGCCCCCGAAACTCGTTTCTACAACCTAGCAGCGCACGACAGTACAAGAGACCACCTCTGTCCCCGCCTCGTCCTCCACCATGACACGCTCGAATCCCTGACGCTCCGCAACATCCACGTCTGCCGACACCTCTTCGACCAGACCAACACCTGGCGGCGCCTCCGACACCTGAACGTCACATTCCACAACGGCCTTCGCGGCCTCTGCTGCGCCGACACCACCGCGACCAACGTACCCACAACCCCAGAACTAGAAGTCAGCGAGACCAACCGCAAGATCTGGGAATTCTGCCAGCAACGCCAGCAACTCACCATAGAGATGCTCGCCTGGTACGACCTCTGGTCCGCCATGCCCGGTGAATCCACCTGCTCGTGGCGCACCATCACCGGGCTGTTGTACCGTCGCGCGACACCCGGCGGACAACTCATTCTCTCGTCATACGAGTGGTGGAAAGCGTTATCCGATGGCACGAGCTGCTACGCTACAACTGGCCCTTCCCCGACCGGTACTCGTATTGTTAACGATAGTGCCGGGGAGGAAGTAGAGGAGGAGGAAGTAGAAGAGTGCTCCGAAGACCAGGAGGAGGAGGAGGAGGAGGAGGAAGACTCTATCCTGCTGCTCGATACGCGGTTCTCTGATGATCTGGATGGCTGTCTGGACGAGAGTGATGGTGGCGTGGCTGTTAGCCAGGAGGAGGATATTGCTATTCTATGCGCTGCTACGAGACCGCGGCAGATGAGGATCTTGTGATAGTCTCTTATTCTCTTTCGCTATCTCTTTTTCCATACCTTTTCATCTTCATCTTTACCTCCCTCTCCCTCTCCCTCTCCCTCTCCCTCTCCTTCTTTCTACTTACTTCTCTTTAACACTCTAGGGTTCTTTCCTACACCTCCTTCTTCGAGTCAGGGTCAAAATGGATATGGCGTTTGTTTATGTTTTAGTTTAGTTCATTTTCTACACAATTTCTTTCCTTCTCTCCCTTTTCAAGTCTTTCTTCTCATCAGTGCTCAGAATCTCGTCCATTCCACCTTTTTTTTATTCCTCACTTTTTTATTCCTATTTATCTCTCTTGCATACGGACGGGTTATGCCGTGGCTACCTCAAAATGACAGGCAGGAAAAAAAACGGGACAAAAACACGGAGACCTCCAGGTTCATACGTTCTTTGTTCATAGTTTTAGTAGAGTGGGGGTTGCTTTTCTTTCTTTCTCTTCCCCTTTCCAAGTCATTTCTCCACTTCAAGCTCACAAAATGCACGAATAGGAATAGGGGTAACCACAAATGGATAACTGACCGGTTAGGTATGGTATGGTATGGGTAGGAGTTTCAATTTTGCCTTTTTTTTGTTTCCCGTTACACTCTTCTCTTCTGCTTCCTCCCGGCTACTGGAACAATGGGTGCATCACACTAGCTGGCTGCTGAGTCGAGGTTATGGATGGATGGAGTATTGTAACTTATACAAAAAGTAGGAGAGCAAGAACAGAAAAAAAAAAAAAAACAGAAAGAAAGACTGCTAGAGTTCATAGCTTGTCACTCGATGTTTGGGAGTCAATTGATGGTATCAATTATTTCGTTCATGTCCTGGCGTGAATGGAACTTTGTGAGCACGAGCAAAAAAAAGTGAAATGAGAGCTGCAATGCAAACAGAGCCCTAAAACGAAATAAAATGTTGAGCCATGGGTTTATTTTTTAGTTCATTTTTCCCTTTTTCCTTATGTACCTTCTCTTCTCCCATGATCATCACCGCTACTGCGGAAGAAAAGGCAAGCCTAGCAGAAAGGATAGTGAGAGAAAGGGAGAGAGAGAGAGAGAGAGAGAGAGAGATCGATCACGCTACGCACACCTACTTGACCTCATCAAAATTAACTCCATACTTCTCCGTCAATCTCGCTCTCCTACGTTCCTCCCATCCGGGTCCGTAAATACCTATCCCCCACCGCACCACCAATCGGGGGAAAAAGTCAGCCCACCACCTCCTCCGAATACCAAGGGAAAAAAAAAAAGTAATTTCAATCAATCAGGAAGGAAGGAAGGAAAGAAACCCACCTCTCCCTTCCCCCAACACTTGGATAGTCTCCTTGACATCCCGTCTCGTGCGCGCCCTAACCCCCTCCTTCCTCCCAAGCTCATCCCTTCCCGCACCACCACCACTGGCAAACCGCCTACCCAGAGCCCCACCCGTGTACTCAAATATCCCCATGACGACGCCCAACCCGACGCCGCACCCGACCACTCCCGGCATGGTCCGCACCCGTATCCCCAGCAAGGCGCCCGCGACCGCGCCCCCGACCGTGGGGTTGATGCTGTCCTCCACGCCGCGCAGGTTGGCGCTCACGGTGCGGAAGAACATGTAGGAGCCACCCATGGCCGCCCCAAGCCCGATCACGCCGCCGGTGCGCGTGATGAAGGAAGTGGCGCCGACGGGGGCTTTGGTGAGCGTGTTCTGCATCGCGGAGATGAAGGCGCCCGCCCCGCCGCCGTAGAGTGTGCCCCGGACGGCGAGGGAGACGGCGTCTTGGCGGTGGAAGGTTGCGGTGGAGGTTTCCATTTGCTGATGGGTCTGGTATTTGTTGTTTGGTTTGGTTTCTGCTGGTGTTTGTGAGGGCTTTTTTTTTTCTTCCGGAATTGGTGTGGGGGGAGGTGCTGTTGAAATTGATGGTGATGGAGATGATAGCTCGGATGTTTGGTGGAGTTGCGGAAATGGAGGGTCTTGTTAATTGTTTCGTAGTGGGGGGTTTATTAGTCAGCTAGCTTATGTGTGACCTTGGAGATGGCAGGTCGGGTGGGTTGCAGATCCTATCATACGTGACCCCTCATGGCAAAAGTGGATCGGCGGGACAAGAGGGGTCACAATGATCCAGTAAACTATGGCAGAAGTTTAGGGCGAAATTATTGGGACCTCACTCTCCAAGAAATACTAACAGACCGAGGAAGATGAACCAAAGGAAACGAGAAGAGAAAATCTACTCGTATTGACAGTGCTCCTGCTTGTCCGGAATCTTCTCGTCCGTCGTTTGCCCTCTCCCCCTTTAGATATGATACTGTACCACAAAATCCCAACTAGAATAGGGGGGCTTTGTCATTCTGGAGCCACATTTGGCTTACATCTAGTCTGTTCGCACAGAGTCTCTCTGCTGGTACTCTGGTATGGTAAATTTATTGTCAGCGAAGCTGGAACGAGTGCGCAACACACAAGTCGATGGTAAAATGTCAGGGTAAGTCACCCGAGTCCATCTGTGGGGCCGACAGTATGCTGTCCGCTGTTTCATGGTGGTAGGACAATATACCGGTCTATCATGCCAATACCGGTATCATACTCGCCTTCCCAGATAAAAAGCGAAAAAAAGAAAAAGAAAAAGAAAAATCTACAATTAAGGTACACCGCACCTACATTGATGCGGATTGGAGAAGCGCCCAGGAGGGGTGTAGATAAGGAGTAAAGGGAAAAAAACCCAACACATGCCCACTTTTTTCCTGCCCCCTTCACAAAGTATGCATGAATGGGAAATGCAACAGACTCGATTCAATCCTACCCGCCAACCCGAGAAACTCACTTAACACCACGCTCATATTTCCCTTACTCAATTTTAATGCTGCCGTAAATCTTCCTGACAAACAGCCAACAAGAGAAAAACCCAATTGTACCTGTCAAAACAAAGAACAAGAAACCTATGAGAGCGCTGTAGCCCAAATAGAGCACATTGCTGGTAAGGCCTCCAAGACTGAGTTTAGAGACCCAGTAAATGATAGCGTTGAGGAAAACGTAAATAGCACTTGCTCCAGCAGTGAAGAAGGATCGCCATTGCCAATGATAGTTTTCCGAGCAGAGGAGGAAATAAATCATCAAAACCGTAACAGTAGAGCAGGTCATAATCTAAGCCGTATTAGTATACTGCCGGCATTGCAATTAGGGAGGCGACCCACCATGATACCATAGCAAACAAATAAGAACCCAAACATGTAGTAGACCTTGTGGAACCAGATCGAGTTCATGATAAAGTAGAGCTCGACAAAGATCGCACCGAATGGCAAGATACCAACAAGGAGCATGCTTGGTACCGGCTTTAGATACATTACTTGATCGGGGATTTGGCGAGGAATTTGATTTGTGCGCACAGGCGAGGGGAATGGCTTTCCGTATCATATAAGCCAGATTCGGTCTATGTCATAGGAACAAAAACTTACAGGGGATTTAAACCCTAGCCAACTGCCCCCAAAGCTCAACGGCACACTAATAACAAACCAGATACCAACAAGGGCCAACATTGTGGTGAGTGGAACCGCTCCTGACGAGTGCTCGTATATGAGGAAAAAGTTAAGAAGGAAAAACCCCCCAAAGACGATTCCGGGAACAAAGAGTGGGGTCAATACGATATTTCGTTTCCACGCCTCTCCTCCGAAGGACTTGTAGCTTCTTGCGGAAACATATCCGCCAATGAATCCGAACAGAGTATACAACAGAATCATAACTGTCCCCAAGGACCCACGGTTGGAAGGCGATAGGAAGCCGAGGAGGGCAAAGACGATAGTAGCACCCGTCATGAAAAAAAGCTGTGCCCCTGACCCCAAGAAGACTGAAAGTAGCATGGGATTGGTAGGGGAGCGGAAAACGTCGCCGTGCACCAGCTTCCAGCCAGAGTCGTCCTGGACATCTTCATTAAGATCCAATTGATTATAGCGGGCGATATCCTTGCGGAGCGCCCGCAAAAGCACCATTGCGACCATTCCAGTAAGGAATACAACGATAATCGCTGAATTAACAAGAGAAAACCAATGGATCCGTGGCTCAACCACACGCAGATATTTATCCCATCTCGTTGCCCAGACAGTTGGTGAGGGTATCCAGAAGACTGAGTAGGTGAAAACAACATCTGTTTGGCCGTTTTCGTTAAGAAGGACAGCTGTCTCGTCGTCGCAGTTGGCATTTCCCTCGCCATCCACCCTAGATGAACGGGATTCCGGTTTAACAACCACTCCAACCACACGGAACTGGTTGTTTTTGCGGCCCAGGATCTCGTGGTAGTCGATCAATATGTTGTAATGGTTGTTGAGGCGAGGAACTAGTTCGTGCGCACTTTCATCCTGTGTAACTGCTCCGAGAGGAAATCCTTGGGAATAGTACTTCTCACCCCCATCCCCACCATCATCGTCTAATGTTGCTGCCGGAAGCCCGTCCACTAACCAATTGATATTGTAATTCTGTCTGATCCGCCGGTTGACAAACTTCGACTTCATCTCTTCGTACTGCCTTACACCACAGAGGTTCTTGCAGGTCTCATTTTTGGTCATATAGAGATCAAAGGGCGAATCGAGGATACGATCCCCAAACAGAATGGATCCCAGGGACTCGGACAGCTTCTTAGGTCCATTCTTGGGACGGCAGAAGTTGAAAGCCGTGTGGTAATAGTCGAATGAAACAATCGAACTCAGCGGTCGCCCTCCTGATACAAATGCTGGTGTAAGGCTATTTACGTTCAGAGGGACTTTATCACCGGAATTGTAGTCTGTTGGGGCAACTCCCGGAAGGTAAAAGGCGGATGTGACTTGGAGCAGTGAAAGTGTCCCAACTATTGGGGCTAAGGAAGTGGAAAAGTGCATGACTGCGGAGAATCCTAAATTCCGTCCAGCTCTGGAAACGCAAGGGCTTAGCCAAGTAGATGGATTTCAGGGGAAAGAGTGCAAGGTATTTGGCGATATAGACGCGGGTTTCGGATTAGCGATGGAAGGAAGGGGCGAGCAGCAGATGGATTTGGAGGGTCAAGATAGTGATGGGTAGAGGATGGTGGGAGCTGAGGAGGATAAGGGGTTCGTAAATATGGTTCCGGTGGAGCTCAGCACAAAGGAATCCTTTAAGGATGCTGGTGACGCGGTAGCCAAGTATACTATGGCACCGTGCTAAAGACAGTTTTTGTGTGAGGAGTATGACGATTTGTTAAAGATCTGTACCGTGATCAGGGACGAGGGGAATCGGGGGCGGGTCTATCTGCTTCCATCAAATAAAAATGATTTCAGAGCTGGCATCTTGCAGGTGATTTCTTGCTTGGTCTTCCCTGAAAATTAATGAAGGTTTGTGCCAAGATTATGTTGAAGTCCCCGATTACTCAGCAACCTTCAGCCTCAAGAGGGTCCACCTGTAGCCTTTCCGAGGTGTCTGAGGATGCCAAAATTTTATGATAAAATGGGAATTATAGCAATATACATCTTTTCGCTCACAGCATGTTACTGCGCAATGCCCAAACTCTCTTGCCCGTATAGCCTGTTCTGGTTTGTCGTGGTGCCAGATGCACCAGAGCCCCAAGACACTGTTACTGTTATTGAGTCCTGGGACTCGAGCATTTTCTCGTCAGCTTATGCCTCGTGATTAGAGGACACCAAGTCATCCCTGCGATGATAAGTGAACATAACAAAGATTGCGGCCCCCCTATGGCATAAAGTTTGGCCCTCAGATGTATGGTATCGTATCATAGATTACCGTATTTCCCATCATCACAAGTACGGTACTCGTATTGCCCAAATCGAGCTTCCTTGCTGCCATCCCGGTACTATACTCGAATCTGATAGGTTACCAGTACGAAAGCCTTCTGTAATCTTTCCGTGGTGGCCACTTTGACGTCTTGGCATACCCGAGGATATGTCACTGGCACCATCACTTCATCTCCCTCCCACCCTCAGTGCTCTCCTTTCCTCTATCCATCCAGCCCTCCACAATACCGCCCCTTACGAGCACCATATTTTTTGCCATTTCACCCGGGATGCCTCGTTCTGCCACTCCTCCGCTTCTGGCACAATTCCTGCATACCGTTTCCAACGCCCGAAACCATCAAAATAATGACCATCTTAGTCGTTGTCTATTGCTCTCGCCAGCCTCGCTCTTGAACAACCCGCCGATGAACACTCTGATGGCAGAGCTTCGGGACTACGACCACAAGGATTCGGTTGCAAGAGTGCTTGGTCAGGATTGGCCCGGGTTCGTCGACGTTGTCGTAGCTTACTTGGAGTATGTTAAGTCCGTACATTCTGAGATATACTCAAGCATTGAGGGTATGCTTGCCTGGTTCCACAATCTCAAGGAATTCATGGGGTACAACAATTCTTCTCTCTCCACTGGGCAATCCTAATTCTCACATGTTTGGAAGGGTGCTCAATCCGGTCTTCAACTCTGTCCAGGGGACCATCTTTGCCTCCGTGATTAAGGCTGCGTCTGCGCTGTTCGCCTCCTCCGCACTTAGAATCGATGCTCTATCTGGGGACCCTCGCTGCCCGTGCTCTGAAACCGCAATGAACGTGCTCCTACGCTCTTTTAACTCCACACTTGGCGAACGCACGATCGCCGTGGCGATAGCGCCGACATTGCAAGCTTTAGGAAAGAAGGCTGCAACAATACGACTCGCCAATGACCTTTTTAAGCTTTACTTCAAGGTAATACCCTCTTACCCCTAAGCAGCTCTCTCTCCCTATGCTGTGGTCATCTCACTAACTTGTTTCAAGATGAACCAAATTCGTCTCTGCGCTACTATCCATTCAAACATCAAAACTGCCTCGATCCCATCCTATTTAGACCTTTATCCGAAGTCCGAGCAGTGTGCATACAACTACTACCATGGCCGCCATTACTTTTACGCAGATCAGTTCGTGAGCGCTCTCAGCACTCTCGAGCACGCCTATGCGCTTGCTCGACCGCGAGATCAAAAACAACGAAAAATGATCGCACGCTACATGATTGCAGCCGCTGTGATACTCGGCAAGTTTCCATCAGACTCACTGCTGGCAAGACCTGAATGTGCCGGTTTAGGGGGCATGTTTATCCCCATTTGCCATGCGATACGTCTAGGAGATTTCCGGGGGTTCAGGCGTGCGTTAGGCGACGAGGGCCCCGATTCCGGCAGAAAGCAGTTTTGGATTCAGACAGAATTGTACCTGACACTCAAACTCAGATGTCAAATACTGTTATGGAGAGGCCTTGTGCGACGCGCCTTTTTGCTCACTCGCCCCGAGCAAACCGGGATGAGAAAGAACGGGCCGCCCACACTCGACATGAGACATATTTTGACACTAGCAAGATCTCTGCATGGCCCAGAGCGGGTTGACAACCCTCTTTTCCTAGGAGAGGGCTTTCATCGTGACGAGGACTCAGACACGGACTCGGACCTCGGGGACGACGACGAAACAAGTTATTATGGACTACGGTTAGAAATGGTGGATGTGGAATGCGCTATTATAAGTTTGTTGGATCAAGGATTTATCAAAGGATACATTGCGCGTCAGTCGTCCGGGCCTGTACTTGTTCTGGGCAAGTCTGATGCGTTCCCACCTGTTGCGGAGCTCTACCGAGAGGAAAGGTTTCCCGAGGAGGATGTGATGGAATCAGACTATGAAGGAGGCCCTTTTAGCGCCCACATGGCCCCGGCCGGTGGTAGTGGCGGTGGTAACGTGATCCGTCTCAGTGGAGTCAAACCTATTGGGTTCAAAGGTTGAAGGGGTTGTCTTGTACCCTTTTGATCTAAGAGATATTTGGCGATTTGGCGGGTTTTTTTCTTCTTCTTCACTCCATTCTAGGCTAGGTACTGGGGAAATACATCACTACCTACTCTCACTTTCCTTCTTTCTTTCTGCCACTTTAAGTCTTCTATTATGCCCATATCATAATAAATTTCTAGAAGCTTGATGCCCTGAATATAGGGGTTTCTATAATACTGACGACACATAATGTTCCAATCGGATACCATTTCAAGCTAGTATTTCAACTTCGTGGAAATTGCAAGATCAGTGCTATCTACTGTTTTATTACCAGTGCCTGTTACTACCCCCTTAGAACCACCTGACTCAACCAACGCTCATGCAGGCCCTACTGGTACTTGAGAACCGGCTGGTCACCGCCAATGATCCTCGAATATACAAGTATTGGGCCTGCGCGAACCCTTACATACGAGTACGGTGCTTTCCTGATGCTCCAAACAGAGATCCACACAAGAAAGCAACAGTATATCAAACGGACAGTAAGCACAAGTGGAGCCGGTGCCAGACCTTGAGCTGCCTGTCTCCCAAGATCTGTGACAAAACCCATCACAGGAGATATAATGATTCCCCAGCTATCCATTGCCTCATGCCAGAGGTGAACGTCGGAAAGTTACCAGAAATTTTGCATTCCATGCAGCAGAGCCCCGTCGGTCACATTGAGCGACACACCGGTACCTCTACAGCCCCGATTCAAGAAATAATAACGCCGACACTTTGGCTGCATTCGAACTTGGCTGTTTGGTGTATTATATAACGTCCGGAGGCGTAGGGATTTGTCTCAAGATTTTGTTCGTCTCCTACAACCGTAATTTTGAAAAGTTGGCCTCATCATCCGTGGTATGCGGTAGACTAGCTACTACACTCGACACTCGCGCTGCAACACTAATAAAGTTTATTTTGGGCTAGCGCTCAGTTACCATGCAAGCACTGGTACTTGTATTATTTCTACTCCGGGACTCCCCTGCAACACATAATACAATACTCGTATCGCCCAATAAACCTTATCATGTTGTATCAGTAGTGCACTCGAGTATAGTACAGTACAAGCTGTGGGGTCTCCGGATACTCTAATCACCCCAATGCACCGAAACCCAAACCGACACTCACTAAACTATGCTATCGGAGGAATGGGGCTTGCTTGCTCGCTCGCTCGCCCGCCCGCCCCCGAAGCGCTCCCCCATGCATGGGGATTCTGGAATTATTCGGGGTTAAAATGTTTGATTGTAAGCCATGCTGAGATATCGGCCCTATGCATGTAGGGCCCTGCAAGTGAATGAATGGGGAGGGAGGGAGGGAGGGAAATAACTCGGTAACTTGTCGATCTAGCTAGTAAGTGCAACTATTTCAGTGTTAAGTGCAAGAGTGTCCCTCGCCAGTATAAACACGATCTTCCCACCTCGCATTCCCTACGTCTGCATGTAAATTGGGTACCTAAAGAGCCCTCCCTCACACATTTTCCATATAGTTCACCTTTTTCGATTTAAACTTATCTTTTTTTTTCCTTGTCTTTCCCTTTTCGGCTCTTTCTCAAGTTGATGAGAATGACCGCCGAAAAGGACCTCGAACATGGCCAATTTGCAAGTGCCGATAGCTCAGAGTCTCAATTCCAGCCCCCAGAGGAACCGAAGGAGGTTACGCAGGGTAATTTCAGGAATGGACTTCACGAGATTATATTTGTTTGGGTGGTCACTTCGGCGCATTGGATAACGGTATTCTTCTTCCCTTCTTTCGTTGATTTTATTATTATTTACATGTCAAGTGCTGCAGCAAGCCAATTTGGGGAACACGATCGTGCCTATACGACACATTGCCGAAGGGTTAGGAGTTCCTCCGGATGCGAGTGCAAGACAAAGTTGGTTTGCTGCTAGTTATTCGTGGGTTCCAGCCCTCCCCATAAAGACATATATACATTGTAGTTTGCTAATTTCTTAGATGCACTGTCGGCGGCTTCGTCCTGATCACCGGTCGACTGGGAGACATATACGGCCACAAGAACATGTTCCTGATTGGCTGGCTATGGACAACGATCTGGTCAATAGCCTGCGGGTTTGCGGAGGACGAGATACAATTCGACATTTTCCGTGCAATGGTGGGCATCGGGCCGTCCATAATGATGCCCAACGCGGCCGCCCTCCTAGCCCGAGCCTGGAGCCAACAATGGAAGAAGAACCTCGCATTTGTAGTCTTCGGAGCAGCCGCACCAGCGGGTTTCGTCATTGGCGCCGGGTGGGGCGCGGGCATTACGGAAACGGGCGTACGGTGGGAATGGATCTACTGGAGTATGGCTATCGTCACGGCGCTTTATGCTGCCACCAGTTGGTGGGTGATCCCCGAAACGGGCGGGATGAACGACTTTCATAGTATGGGGTTCGATGTTCCTGGAAGTGTTACTGGGGTCGCCGGATTGGCTTTGATTTTTATTGCGCTGAGGTGAGTTTCATTCGCCAAGGGTTTGGAAGTGCTGGGTAGGCCGGTAACTGGCTCTGGTTAAAGTGGTGGGCCAACTTTTGGATGGGATCAACCAAAGTGTGGGATCATGCTTGGTGTTGGAGTGCTCTCTCTTGCACTCTTCTGCTGGATTGAAACCGAGGTTAAAGAGCCCATCCTTCCCATGAGCCTGTTCAAGAGTCCGACTTTTGTGGCTGTGGCGGTCAGTCTCTGCCTGGGATGGATGAGTTTTGGCATGTTTCAGTTCTACTTCCCGCATTTGTTAGTATCTCTCGCCCCTCTCTACCGGTACTTCTCTTTTCCCCCACGTTAATCCACTCCAGTTTAATGGAGTTCCGCGGGGAGTCTGGCCTTCACGCAGCTCTACAAGTCCTTCCAACATTCCCAACTGGTATCATTGCTACGTTCGCCGCCGTCTACCTTCTCTCCAGAGTCCCCGGTTACATAATCTTTGGTCTTTCCATGCTAAGCTTCTTCCTTGGTCAACTCCTGTGTGCCCTCACCCCCGTTGACCAAACATACTGGCAAATGTCATTTCCAGCAGTAGTCGTCATTACCTTTGGGCCGGATCTATCATTTGCCTGCGGATCGCTCATAGCCTCTGATACACTCAAACCGGAGCAGCAGGGCGTTGCCGGTTCGTTCGTTAGCACTATTATTAATTATAGTATTGCCTTGGGGTTGTCTCTCGCTGTGAATATCGAGAAGGGGGTTAATCCAGATGGGGCGAAGATGTTGGAAGGCTTTAGGGCTGCATGGTTCTTTGGGGCTGGGTGTGCGGCATTGGGGACGGTTATGACTGCGGTGTTTTATAAGGGGATGTCGAAAAAGCATGTGCATTAGACGGTTTATTTTTTATCATCAGTCTGCCCCGCTATAATAAGCACTACTTGGAGTATTTTTTTGATTTTTTTAACCATGCTTACTTTCTCACCGAGTTTTTAGACTTTCTGGCGGGACAATGCCAGCCTGCGGTGATCAAGCGTTTAGTCACCAAGTATCATTCGGCTTCTTGAATTTCTTGGTGTCTCCATATGAGCCCCTGTCTCTTGCCAATCACTGGGACCCGCTAGTCAAGGCAAAATCTCAGTTTTTTGTGCATACCTAACAAGCCTCCGTGGAATTGACCTATTCTGGTTTGGATACGAGCTTTTATCGGGCTTGCCGCACAGCCACCTACTCACTATCACACGATTCTGATACATAAACCACCTCACACTCCACCCTCCCGTGCAACCTATCAATGCAAACCCCGTAAACTAGGCAACCGACACAGCCTCCCTACGCTATCTGGAGTCTGCATAAAGGTAACCTCAATCTCTCCCCCCCTCCCAAAAAAAAACCGTCTCCCATATCATTTCCGACCATCCACCCACCCACCCATACACACGCTTCGCCCCCCTAAAGCGGTTCTCTCTGAGGATCCATCCGTACCCCGCGCCCCTTTCGTACCCACACGCACTAGCACATCTCTACACTACACACCCACAGGAAAATTTATATGATAGTTAATTAGGGAATCACGAGCTTTGTCAGCAGGAGTTTCCTGGTGGAGCGAGTCAACCTTAAACTTCCTTCCGGCTTACAAATAAAATGGAGGGAAAGCCATTTTTAGCGTCCCATTAGAACTAGATTTTTATAACATACTGTAGCCTTCTTTTTTTTTTTTTTTTTTGCCTCTTCTATAAGGTAGGGCCTGGTTTTAATGCTTCCGGCTGGTCAAAACCTGACTGAGTGCATTATCCGAATACTGGTACTCCTCGTTGGAGGAAATATTGACAAAATTGTCGTCATAGGAAAGGTATCATAATAATAATGAAATATCCCCTCGCGTATACTAACTACTGTTTCGTGACATGCCGCTTAAAGTACTGTGGACCAACTCTTCTGTACTATAACCATCAGGGAAGGATTGGTGCTCCCCTGGACACTATTGACTGTTGCTCCTCGTCACACTGCGTTTCGTCCTATTGTTAAAAACTTTTTGTTTCCCTCAGGGATGTGTGTGAAGTTTGCGCCGATCCCCAGGTCACATAGATTTGTGCAACTTTCCATGTCTAAGTTACAGTATTGGAATCTTTGATTCTTTCAATTCGGTTTTCACCAAAATTGGGCTTCATTGATAGTCGGGTTCAACATCCAGTGCATCGCTAGTCATGGAATTATGGATATTAATATGCCGCCGGGAATAAAAGATGGCTGACCAATGGTAAGGGCAAACTGGATCATCTTATTTGCAACACAAAAGTAGGTAACAAAAAACAATCCGTATACCTCATTCATCATCAGGGTTAAATAAATCCAATTCCACCTTCTGAGCCGGCCGGTGATTCTGCGCAGCAGCAACCTGCACCGGCGCCACCACGGCAGTCTCCATCGAGGTCTCCACCGGCCCCCGATTATCCCCTACCCCCTGGCCATTCGAAACAGGAGCCATAACCGGCAACGGCAGCCCCTTGGCCTTCAACTCCTCCTCATACCCCATCTGTGAGAGCGCCCCACGCTTCATGACCTCCTCACTCGGCCACGGCGTGAACTGCAGCTGTGACGACGGGTCAAGTGCCGAAACGTCCTCTTCCGAAAGCCCTAGCGGGAGCGATCTCTGCGATTGCTGGGAGGCCTCGCCATTGTCATGCTCCGCCTTATCGCCACCACTGCCGCCGGCAGTGTCGGCTTGTGTGAACTTTGACGATTGAGGGGGGCGGGTGTATTTAGAGATTTTGCGAGCATAGGTTAGAAGTTCGTCGTATGGAATCTCTAATAATACCAGAGAGGAGAACTCAGTTAGTATAGTAATGAAGCGAGGGGAGGACTGGTAGCACCATGCGATTCCTCAAACACGGTCCCTGGAATATTCGATAGCTCCTTCCTGGCCTCGGACAGTCCCTCAAGCAATTCTGTCAATTGCTTATCTAGTGATTCGGACACCTCGCGTAGGGCTAGAATCTTTTGGTAGCCATGCTGGTGCTCGCCGACTACCTCCCTGCCCTGTCAGTTTTGCCTTCTTATTCTTGACGGGATGATGTTGGGTATGATACGGACGTTGGTCGAGGCTCTCTACCAGGCCGTCATCCGCTGCAATTACGGCGCGGGCAGCGACCGGGGAGGGATTGTAGGATGCGACTGATTCTATGAGAGTTGCTAGCGAAGCTTCGAGATTATCGAAGGATTTTTGGACAACGGCGTTCATGGTTGGTGTTGTGGCGGACCAAACATACGATAGGTTGCTTTGTGAGGTATCGTAGGCTTGGTGTGTAATCCGGCGGGTGTTTGAGGCGAGCATGGGTTAGGGTTGGGAATGCTCGAGCTGGGATCACATGTCCATGGTCCGCCCAGCATACGCAGTGTGAGAAACCCCCTTCTCCCAATTGAATGAAATCATTGCATCTCACTCGCTGAAACGGTGAAACCCTATGGCCACTGATAAGATAACGATCAGAGGCCCTTGGGATGTTATTGCAATACCCACGGGCAAATGAACTTGTCCGAGATTTCAAGCCTCACCGAGTGCCTACATAAATACCAATGCCCTAGTGCTTCTATGTACTTGTGTTACTCTATAGAACGAGAACCTGGCGTGCAAAACAGCTGTTTAAGTCCGATTTTGTGACGCAGGCTAGGGTCTCAATAGATTTCAAAGAAACAGACATTCGGAAATCCCTCCCATTGAAGCCGAAATTTCTACGAATATACCGAATGTAATTACCACTAGGTCCACTTCAGGATACTGGACTAAGCCCTGCTATGATAATGGTTAGGCATTTTCATCCTAACCATTTTAAATGGAAACTATTTCTAAGCTACAATAATTGCTGCGTCGTGCTGGGGTAAAAAGAGCTGTAGTCTACTCGTGCCAAGGTTGCAGCTAGGGCTGCAACCCCCGAAAGCTCGCTGGCTCGCATTTCGGCGGCACTCATCCTGAGTGCCCGACAGCTCAACGTCAATTTGCAGCTCAATATTAGTTTGTGGCTCAATACAATTTTGTGGCTCAATGTCGGTTTGTGGCTCCACATTGGTTGGTGGCTCCATACAATCTGGTTCAGATTTATAAAAAGAAAGTATCCAAGATGATAATCATGGGTATTAAACATCAAGTGAGACTGTGGAAAATGGATGCAAAATAGAATATCATCATCTCTGAATAAAACTTACTAGTATGCTCAACTACTTTCAACATAAATACAACCTCAATTTAATTTTGAGCTTAGAAGTGGCTGTGAGCGATAAAATTGTATGGAGCCGCCAACCAATGTGGAGCCACAAACCGACATTGAGCTGCAACCTTGGCACGAGTAGTACCGGTATGATACTTTATCGTGATACCGGTATCTCTGTAACTTATCATCCGGAGCATAATTTCTGATGGTGGCGGAGGAAATTTCGGAGCTATGCGAAACCCGCTCGGGCTCGGGCTCTATAGTAGAGACTTTGCGATTTTGCATCCAGAGTCAAATCCAAGCCATCTCATTGGCCCAGAACCCTGTTTGACCCACATCCAGAGTCTTTTCGCAAAGTCTCTACTGTATCCGATTATGACGGAGAACTTTGATACAGGCTGTGCAGCAGATGAAGGGAGCAACAGAGCGAGCATGATACGGTAGGCCAGAGCGTCCGGTGCCTACATGTACTGTACTAGGATAGTACGGTACCATAACGTTATCGTATGCACCGTCAGACGGACGTCTGGTTCTACAGGGCTGAGGCTGTCCCACGGAAAATTGAGCTCTGCGTGCTCTTGTCCATACGATGGCGGCTGCAGGTGGTGTGTGTGGGGGGATGGGAGGGCAAGGCGGCGATGACAGAGATACTAACGGGAATAGGGTACGGTAGTAAATATATGGAATACCGTGTTGTAGGCTGCCATCACTCGTATTTTGTAGCCTTCATGATAGCTACGAGTTAAAAAGGCGGCCTAGGCCGAGTAGTTAACTTGATCGAGACAGAGAGGGCGAAAACGACAAAGAGAAGGCAGAGAGGCAAACAGCAACCTGATTATTCTTTGATTTTTGTTATCGTATAGCCTGCCGGTAGGGGTTGCAAGTTGCAACACGGACGGAAGGCGAATTAGGCCATTTACCCCTCCCCCTCCTCTCCTTCCCTCGTCTCTCTCCCCGTACCTACATTCCTACCGCACCCTATTACCATCTTAGCTCGAACTCACTCGCACCACTACTACCTACCTGCTATCATACCATACCACCACCGCTGACCCCCTGGTTCCCGCCCTCTCTACGAGTACCTAACCCTCCACTGTTGCCAGACCTCCATCTTCCCCAGACTTCATACAGGCTGCTTTGTCTCTTGAGCCTTTCTCTACTGTACGTACCTCTCTAATCCCCCCTACAGCACCTCCATTTCCATCATCCCTCCCCCTTTCCTCCCTTTCGCTGTCCGGCGACCGGCTCTCCACATTTATTTACACAAGACCCCGCTTACTACCCCTATCACCGGTACTTTTCCGCGAAGTGACTATCCGGAGAGCAAACATCGAATATTTCCTGCCTCACCCATCCCCTCTCCATCCCACCATTGACACCCCCCCCTTAAAATCAAGAAATAGTGGTATACTACCTCAGACGCTAATACCTCCCTGGTTAGATTGCCAGTCGACAACAGCTTCAGTCAGCTGTTAGAACCCTCCCCCCTTGCGATAGACACCCTCATTCTTTCTCTAGAAACGGCATTTCGTGATGGGTAAAACGTGAGTTTTTGTTATCCGTCTTGTCCGCTTTTGCGTGTGCAGCGTGGGTTCTTGCTATGGTTATTACGAATCCACTCGCCCCGCAATATTGGTCATGTGATGGACTCATTCCGTCCATATTACATGTTTGTTCATTTACTAATGTTTGGTGTTCTAGTCAGTCTAAGCTCACTCAGGATCAGTTGCAGGAGTTGCAGAAGGCTACGCTTTTCGAACGCAAGGAACTTCAGCAATGGTACAAAGGTTTGTCGGAACATCTCTCTTATCTAATTTCTATGCTTCCGTCCTACCGCGCCATGGCAGCTAGTGGCAAACATCAGTCTCCTTCACCATAAATTGCCGTCCCGCTGGAGCTCGGATTGATGATTTCTTTTTTTAGGTTTCCTCAAGGACTGTCCCTCCGGGTCTCTTGGAAAGACCGAATTTCAGAAAATATATAAACAGTTTTTCCCGTTTGGTGACCCCACCACTTTTGCAGACTATGTCTTCAAGGTGTTCGACGCGGATAATTCTGGCCAAATTGATTTCAAGGAGTTTATCGTCGCTTTGAGCGTCACCTCACGCGGATCCTTAGAGGACAAGCTCAATTGGGCGTTTCAGCTCTACGATATTGATGGTGATGGGGAGATTAGCTACGAGGAGATGTTGATGATTGTGGAGGCTATCTACAAAATGGTGGGTTGCTAGTGGGGGGGGGGGGGCGTTAACCAATTGCTGTGCCAAGATCTACGCCGGCTACCGATACCACAACCAACTTTCCTCTCCGAACTCTGTTCCTCTCTGAATTTGCAACTAACACTACCAATGATCTCATAGGTCGGATCTATGGTAAAACTTCCTGAGGACGAAGACACGCCCCAGAAGCGGGTTACAAAGATCTTTAAGATGATGGATAAGGACGAGGTACATCCCCATGAATTCTAGGGTTATGTAATATATTGACTTGGAACTTAGAACGGAAGCTTAACCTTGGCTGAATTCCGTGAAGGAAGCCAAAAGGACGCCACCATCGTCTCTGCTCTATCCCTCTACGATGGGCTCGTCTAATGCCTGGCGTTATTTTCTACTCTTTTTTTCTCTTTTTTCCTATCCGGTTTCTCTTCACTGTTCCTATTCCTTTTTCTTTTACATTTCTTTGCTCGTTCACAAGCGCTTCCTGCGACATCAAAATCATGATATCTCGCGTTCGCATTCCTCTTACCTCTCCCTAGCCTAAAGTTCGAATAACTAGCATCTAGTCATACCTCGAAGCCTTTATATGGTTACATGATAGGTTTTAGTCTACCGGTAGTTCAGAGGGGGACTGCCGAATATATGTCACTACTTATTTCAGGTTAGTGCAAAGTTCGATGAGCATGAGTTTCTCTTGGTTTCATCTTCTCTTTTCATTTCTCTGCCTTTTCAAGTCTATGGAAGTTCAAAGAACGGAGTCCGTGTTGGAATTGTCTTTTCATTGCTCCCACCCGGTTTTGTTTGTGAGGGGAAAAGAAGTGAATGCAGCCATCTGGTCTTGTTAATTGCCCAACTAGCCATTTCTGGGGTTAGGTCCTCCTTTATCCCCCACTGCTACGTTTCAATTCATGAGTGAGAAAGTTGCGCCAGGCCCTCGTACGTCACGAATGCTCTCGTCGGTGATTCGTATGTTTCTATATCTGAAGATATTTCTGCCTCTCGCTCGGCCCCCCACGAAAAGGATGTCTACGACCTGCCTAGGTCACGGAGCGAGAGGGCCACAACCACGGTGGCGGATACCGGATGGGTGCAGCTAGAATAAATCAAGTGGATTAAGCCATGCAACCCCAGCGCTCACGTTAAAGAAGCCTTTCCAGTGAAAAAGAACTTTCCCTAGGCCGATGGAAATGGGCGGGCGACTACATTTCACCTACCCACCCACCCATCCACCAATTCACCCAGTCTCTGAACATTTTTCACAGCAAGTACTCGTACAGCACACACACCTATTCCAGTACTCTATTCACCACCGCCCCAGTTTATTAGAGCAAAAGCGTCATATTATCCAGCATTGCCAAGGCCTGCTCTCTTTCAAAAACAGGTTGGGGTTTTCATCATCTCTCACCATGCATCATGTGATGGAGGGCGAGAGATAGGCGTTGATAAGGTGATGGGGAAGGGAAGAGGGCGCACCCCGGTCTTGGCGATCTTATCTTTTGGTCTCCCTTTGATCTACCGTACTTTGGCGGGTCAGGGAAATGGGGGATGATGGGTGGGGTAAGAATGGGAAGCACGGTAACATACTCAAATCCCCGGATTACTTGTAGCTATCCTGCGTTTCTGTGATGGTAACGTATCATATTATTGAAAAAGGCGCGGCTCCGGTCCGGGGCGACATGAGTACCGGCATGGTATCATATGTTTGGTGGGGGGGTGCGGGGGTTGAGGTGTAGGGTTACCGTACCGTTATTGTTATGTATGATACTCTTTTCTTTTTTCCCCTCTTCCCTTTCACAGCGCATGACATGAGGGGAGGGGAGGCGATGCGTTGATGGGCACAGTCTTCACAATTGTATTATAATGTGTCGGTCAGCCGGTACCGTAGATTGTATCACTCAATAGACTACTGTACTGCACTCAGTACCATTTAATGTATGATAGATACTCGAGTAGATACCCCATGGGTGGAGGGCTTCACTTTACGCTAGCACACCCTGAGAGGGAAGAAATGATCAGATTGTGGGGTGGGGCGTGAGAAGAAGAATCGACGCCCCCCCTTTTTTTTTTCAATAGCGGTATCTATGATAGCTTACTACTATACAGGCCCAGATAAAGGGCCAACGGGTGGCTGGGAGATAGGAGTAAAAAGAGGAACTCTTTCCCTTGATAATTTCCTAGTCAGGTTGAAGCCCTGATGGGTGGTACTGTACAGTAATCTACTTTCCCCACGTCCATGGAATGTTCCGCTTTTTCGAGCATGTAAGTGAAGGTTCCAAGACACCCCCCCCCCCCAACCAGTTGCGCTCATCATTGGCGATGAGGTGTACAGTACTGTACTGTATATGGCGCTGGAGCGATATATACCTATTCAACTTGTAGTATCATAGCTGAGTGTATGCGTTTTTACCATTATCACCGTTCCGTAATAATTTTTTATTGGCAGGAGGAACAGCAAACATGGATGAATGTGTTGTTCGAAATTGTACTGTAGTTAGTCTACAGCGTAAAAGTTAGTATGTTAAGTTGAGTTGAGATAGTTCTGAAAGAGAGAATGGAATAGGAAGGTTGAAGAGGGGGGGGATAAAAGGTATAAAAAAAAAGGGAGGGGGGGTGGGGACAGAATTGATGACGATGATGGTGGTGATGATGATGGAGGTGAAGTGTTGTTCTATCCGTTGTCATTGTTGTCGTCGGCGTTGTCATTGTCGTTGTTCGTTTTTTAGTTTTTTTTCGGGGGGGGGGGCATATTGCCTGCAGCTATCATACATAGCAGGGGCAGAGATGGAGAGGGAGGGAGGAAAGGGGAAGAAGGGAAAAGGCTCTAGGGCTGGTTTGCTTCTTTATGCAGCAATTTTTTTCACAAACGGATGCGGATGCAAGGATTCAGCAGAGGGTGCCGGTAGTGGGTACCGTAGATATACCGGTACTGTACTCGAATAGAGTAGGAAGAGCTGGGTTTGGCTCTGTTATGAGGCTGTATACACTCGCATAGTACTCGTACTCGAGTAGAAAGGAGTGCCGGTGCCCCATGCCCAGCAGCACGCTCTCGAATTGTTCGGATGCTTAGGAGGTTGGGGGTGAGAGAGAGAGAGAGCGTTAGACGGTTTACCCCATCTGCGGCCGCAGGGCTGACGGCAACCTACAGCTTGCTGCAAACAATGGATTGGGGTGCATAGGCAAGTACCGGTATGATAATATTATGATACAAATGGGTTAAGTGAGAATTGTGTGTCTGGACTCTCTCTCTCTCTATAATACACAAGTAGAACTGCCGTATATCAATTCATCTCTCGTCCTGGTGCCTGACAAGTGGGAACTACTCGTGCCGCTTGATATGATTCGATTATCTTTCTTTCTGTACACTGCAGATTGGACGGCGAGCAAACAAACCATTGCTGCCCAGGGCAATGTCAATCCCGGGGGGAAATAAAGATTTGGAGTGAGTTGTTGAAGTGTGGGGAAGGGAAAATTGGATTATATCTTTTGGGATAAAGGGGAGCTTGCTGTTGGAGGGGGAATGGAAAAAGGAAAAGCAAGCAAGAGAGAGGCGCCAGAAACATTACCGTCCAGCCAGGTTGGCTGTATTAGTACAGTATGGTACTGTACAATACTATACTCGCACACTACCGGCACTCGAATGTATCATACTTTACTGCACGCTTCTTGCCGGACAAGTTTGTCGCCAGTCAACCCTGCTAAGCAGAGCATCCAGAGAAGAAAGAGCAAGTAGGCAAACAATGATTGCCAACTCATAGGAAAAAAAATTCTCACGGATGATTGTAACGAACAGCAAAGACAAACGGACAAGCAAGCAGAGCAAATCAGGTAAGCATAGCAAGCAAACCCCCCCACCATCATCACCTCTTCCACCACCACCACCACCATCCAGCTCCACACTTTTTATCCTTCCCTCTTTTTCCATTCCCCTCCCCCTTCTCTATACAGCGCTATGATGACCCTTCGGAGCACGGACTAGGGACCCAGACATCAGTCCGGATCAAAAAAAAAAAAATGATAAAGGAGTGAAGTGCGCTGTTCACCGCTCAAACTCTCACGAACCAACAAACGCCGGAATATCAATCTCATCACAGAGTTCACTTTTCCCTCCCCTTCCATACGCTCCCCATACCCACTTTGCTAGTGGCGGCTCCGCTTTGTTTCGGTTTGAGGTCGAGTTAGGTTTCAAGGAAAAATAGTTACGCACCACACCACGGTGCCAAAGCACCACACTGCCAGAGCATTACTCTACCAGCAGAGGAAGGAGAGGAAGAAGTAGGAGAAACAACTCTGGGTCCGACCACTCGTTCACTTACTTACACCCGAACCGTCGAAATTCTAAGAAGCAAGCTTTCCTCATTCGCCTGCAGGAAACGGGTTTTCTTTCCCTCTTTCTTTCTTTCTTTCTTAAGCCCTATTGCATTCTTTTTTTTCTTTTTTCTTTTTTTTCTTTTCAAACTCCAAGCTTCTTTTTTTTGGGGCCCACGTTTATACTTTGGGGGGAGGCTTTCCTTTAAACTATACGTACACATGCATTGCGGTGCTCCGAACGAACCCATACCCTTAAGGCTGTAACTTTACCTAGCCCGAACCCACCATTACCTGCCGCACGTTAGGCAAAGCAAGTTGCCATGAACGACCGCTACACAAACTATCCACAAGACCGCGACCTTCATCATCACCACCACGCCCCTACCTCCCGAGCCCCCAGCTACTCACTACCCTCCTACCCCAGCATTCCCCCGAAACAGATTCCGCACCACCCCCACCACCACCACCACCCGTCGTCCTCGTCAAGCACGTCGCCTGGCATCACCGACGCAACCCCAATTCGCTACTCCGGGTACGCGCAGGGCCCGCCGTCGCTGAGCACGTCGAGCATCAGCAGCAGCTCGTATGCCGGCAGCGCAGACGGGGAGAATGGAGACGGGGACGTGGACCTCGTTGCGCTGCTGACAGAGAGGCTGGCTGGTGCGTTTGATCCGCTGCAGTTGGATCGGAGTTTGGCGGTGCAGGCTCAGACGTATGCCACCTTCCGCTCACCAACTTATTCACTCCGGGGAGAGAAGGAGGGAAAAGTGCTAACAAAGTCTCTATAGCTCTGGCATGTTAAACTCCAAAACCCGCGAATTAATCTCCCTACAGGAGGAAGCTCAAGCGCGGCTGGCAGAAACAAGACGATGCTTCTTGGAAGGTATGAAGGTCGCCAAAGAGGTAAAGTCAGATCTGGACTACGTGCATCGGAAAGTCAAGTGCGCTCACCCAAATCCTTAACCAATGGACCCAACAAGAACAGAAAAAGCTAATATTCCACTCCAATTGCAGAGTGCTTAAACAGAAAACCCAGAGAAAGTACGTTTCCTGCCTCCTCCCAATCCGATCCCATAGAAGCTCGTACCCGTCTCCCATGTCTCACTCGATCGATCCAACACAAAACCTGATAGATTTTACCCTCACGTGGTCTTCTTAGCACCTACGAGCTAACGTAACTTACTGTAACTTAGATATCCAGTGGAATACGATATGGCACGTGATCGAATTCCTCCTGCTACTCAGTAGTAGACTCTCTTTGTTCCTCTTGTTATTCGAACCGTTGACAATGCCTTACCTTAACCTACCTTACCCTTTTGATTGTAATTTGTATAATTGGACTTTGTCACTGTCGTATTATTACTACTTTTTTTTTTTTTTTTTTTTTTTCTTTTCATTTTATAATTTTTTTACTCACATGTCAGATTCCTCTACTCTACCTACCTTGACTAACGAACTATCTACCTCTCTCTCGTCTCACTCTGGCATTGGAATGAACAAGACGGAACGGGATGGGTGGTACGGGTATGATATGCAATAGCACATGAATTCTGGTGTAGGCGTAAGGTCTACCCTTTTGTTCTTATTATATCATGAGTCCCATTTATCCCCCCGTCCCTTCTGCTTTGTGGTGTGAAGTTACGTGACATTTTGTTTTCCATCTCCTAGTCCCTAGCGGCACCAGTATCCTCTTTTGAACTTGGTTGTGGGGGCCTCTCTATCTTTTTTGCGATTCGCTCCTCATCCGGGCATTTTCTTCACTATCCTCCTTTCTGCCCGAGAGGAGCAGAGGGGGAAAGGAATTCAGTCTTTCGTTTATAGATGGTTTTTGTTAGTTCGGTTGTTAGGGGGGGGTCATTGTCATTTTAAACCCCGAATCCCGGGATCTGAAGTTTGGTTTGTTGGTGGGTATTATTTTGTTAGCATAATATCATCCATCTCGTACCAGATCATCCCGTACCGGTATATAGTATCATAAACAATAGCACAAAGGGCGAAGCACAAGGGAGAGCTTCTCCATCTTCCTCGCCGTTCAAGGTAACTTAGGAAGTTCACAAACTCACGAGCTCATTCAAAACTCAATTATAGTGAACAGCCTACGGTAAGTTAACCGCACTCAACTCAACCCAACTCTTAAACTCAACATAACTAAACTACAACTAACTTAACCCAACCCACAAAATAAGCTAAAGTACACCGAATTTCAACACAAAAGGGAAAAAAGGGCTGCAAACAAAAGTCCCAACTCTACAATACCATAGCTTCCGATCCAATCCGATCCGGATCTAGGCCCATGCCCAACCCAAATAAAATTATGAGAGAAAGAAGAAAAAGGACAAACAAAAAGAGAAAATCCCCCTTTAAAGCCATTATTTCCCTCGCTCCCTACCTGAAATAAATAAATAAATAAATAAAAGAGAATAAATGGCATAAAACGGGCCTCGGACCTTGGTGTGTTTTTTTCGTTCATCAACGACACAAAATTTGCGCACATGATAGAAACTTTGCCAAAAAAAAAAAAAAAAAAGGGCACTGATAATCAACCTCAATAGTAGAGAAAAGAGAAAAAAAGAGGGAGGAAAGAAAAAGAAAAAGAATCTATAACCATAAAGCAGTAGGACGAAATATGTGCTGTACTAAATCGGGATATAAATGTTTGTGTTTAGACCAGACAGACAGAGGATCTTCAAAAGCGCCCCCAGTAGGGAAGAAGCGAAAGGGGGAAAGGCTACGATAATGAATTTAAAAGAGACGCCAGGTGCAGAACGAGACAGAACAGAAAAATTAGAGTACTAGGGGAAGCGGTAAGAGAGAAGAGTGGCCGGGGTCTAAGAGTAGGAATAGAAGAGGTATCATACTGTGAGTAGGATAAAGCTGGGAAAAGTAGTACAAAGAAAAAAGAGAAGAAATAAAGAGAGCCCGAACATCTCTCCGCCTGCTCCGATTATTAAGCCCCCCTAACCTCAGTTGATAATGAAATTCGTGTCAGGCGTCGTGAAGTCGTGACTGTGGTATTGGTGGTAATGGCACGAGGAGGAAGAGGAAGCAAGAAGAAAGGAGGAAAGTCCATCATTGCAAACTCTTGCTCAGGTCTCTAATCTCTTCATCCATAAGTGATGCGATCCATAGACATCTCTCGCAGACGCCGTCTACGGCTTTAAAGTCGTATTTATGTGAGGCTTCGATAAGACGAAGGAGGCGCTTCACGATGGATGCGGTGGTGCGATGGCGTTCAAAGTTGATGAGGGGTTCTGAGTCTGGGGATGTGCTAATTGTCAGAGGTCTCTGGGCATTCTGGATGAGGTCGTGGGTGAAGATTCCTAGAGGAATGTCAGTGATTAGTTGGGATGGTGACGAGCGGCAGCGAAGGAGGTGAAATACCAACGAAAGGGATACACCCAGACTCTCCAGTAACTTTATCCATTTCTGCTCGTAGATTATGGAAATTGCGTATTGGCTGCACGAGAGCTTCCATCTCCCTGAAGGTGCTCAGGTCTGCAGGTGAGATTAGGGACCATGTCTGTCGGAGTCGGGTCACATCGGCTGTGAGGAGGGCAATCGTGATCTGGTACATAGTTGCAAAGTTCTGTAGCCTTCTTGCGTGAGCGGCGATGTGAATGAACTTGACTACGGTCTTAGCCCGTTCGTTAATATCTTTGGTCATGACGATTTCGGATCTAGCCCATTTGCACATCTATATATTCGTCAATAAGGTTTCCTTAAGTTATACCTTGGGGCGACAAACCAAGTTGAACCTAGCAATTACCACTTCGACACCCCTCGTACCCTCAGAGTTCAGGAATTCAACCCAGTCTCTCACGGCCGAGCTTGTCTGGCTCCATTTAAGTTCAACGAGTTCTTTCCAGTCCACTTCCATTAACGCATCCTTTTCGATTAAAGTAAACTGTTTTGCAAGCAACTCCGAGTCGTAAGCAAGGATAAATGGTAAGTGAATTGAAGTGGGCCGAAGGGTTGGCTCCGTATCATTATAGTGAGGACCGCTGCCGCCAAGAATAGCATCTTGCGACTCTCTCCCCGGAGCTCTTGATCTCGGAAACGTTTCCGCTTGAGGAGGGCTGACGGGAGAACGAGGCTGACGAACGGCCGAAGGACTTGCATTATTGGGCGATGTAGACAATGTTTTCTCGAGAGTGAGAGGTGGTGATGGAGGATGCCGCAGAGGATGTGAAGGAATTCCAAGCTCTGCAATAATGGTCCCAGGTTGCATTGGAGGAAACTTTATTGCACTCTTATTGGCTGACTGAACCATTTCAAATGATATCTCAGATGAGAGCTCACTTATATCATCCCTGAGTTGCTCCGAACTAGAATCCTTGTCTAGATACTTTGCCAGCCCGGTGTCAATCTTGCGTAGATCACTTCCGTTTGGCGACGGGCGTGGTGACAAGCCTCGGTGTATCGGGGAAGAGCCGGACGATATTCCACGTTCCAGTGGAGGGAGCGATAGGTTTGAAGAAGTCATCGTCTCATGGAAGTTCCAATGGTTGACCGAAAGACCCCTCTCCAGATTGGGCCCTGAGGCTTCAGATTCGTCCCTAAATATAGCACCATTTGTTGAAAGATTCGAGGAGGAATTTCCAGCTGAGCCTCCTTCCAGGATAGGAGGCGTATCAAGTGGAACATGATCAAACACCTGTTTATGTCTGCGCTTCATCCGCCTCATATATTCATCGTCATCGATGGAGGCATCCATTCCAAAGGTTCTCTCCGAGTGCGCATCTCCAACTATCACTAGCGAGTCTTGAGAGATAAAAGATCGACCGGATGCAAAGCTCATAGTAGGATTCCTCTCCTTCCCAGGCGATATGTCGGATGCCCTTTTCTGATAGGTACCCTCGAGCTTCATCAATGCAACCTCGATACCCCCATCATCGCTTTCAAAATCCGGAAGGTCTCTAAGTTTTTGAACTCCGGCTTCGAATGAAGCTTTCGCATCAGCTTCCGAACAGCTAGCTCTCGCGTCAGCTGGCTTGTTACCTATGGGGACACTTGCACCCTTGGCGACTGCT
This sequence comes from Tuber brumale, assembly GCA_014065205.1. NCBI lineage: Eukaryota > Fungi > Ascomycota > Pezizomycetes > Pezizales > Tuberaceae > Tuber > Tuber brumale. The sequence goes on along the minus strand of JACCEG010000024.1, from coordinate 627,938 downwards.
CCTAACGAAATTATTCCCGACGGCACTCGGTGCTGTGGGTGTATACTCTCAGTTACACAAACCGAGTTAGGTCTTTGTTGTAAGGGTGTTCCAATAGCACCCATATCAGAAAAATTACCAGTCCCTATAGACCCAGCAGATCTCGGTCGCCCATCTAAGTCACCTACAGTTGCTGCAAGTCTCAAGTCCCCACCAGGCCTACGTCTCAGCATACGGGCAGGCTGGAGGTTTCCTCGCTTGATCTCTGGTGAGCTAATGTAACTGAACGTTTCCGAGTCATCATCTAGATCGCTGCTAAATTGACTAACGCCGGACTGGACACGCCGGATAGAGAAAGAGCGAGCCGGACGCAGAGATTTCCCTCCAGCTCCAGGACGTGGAGACACACTTAGTTTCCTACGCATGCCACTATAGTGCTGGCTGAACAAATGTGGTGTTGTTTCGAATGAAAAAGATTTACTCCTCCGAGCTTGCCGAGAGTCTCTCGGAAATATAGATGACTGGGGACCTCTATCTGGCAGATTTTTCCGATCAGAGATACTCCCAGCCCGACCCACCATATTGGCAGTTTCCGAAATGACTGACTCAGCTAGGCCAAAATCCGGAAGCTGCTCAAAAGTTTCTCGTAAACCTAATTGCCTGGCAGTTGAGGGAAGTGGGTTTTCCGAAGACTCTGGGGCATTGCTTTCATCCTCACTTAAAGCACTTTCGCGTCCAGCCTTCAATGGTAACCCATCATCGCCGGCTCTGTCCAACTGAATTTGATTCTTGTGCCATGAGCCCCCTTTCTCTTCTTCACTTTGCGTGACGTTGTAGGATATCCACTCGCTATCGTCACTGGACAATTCCTCTTGCATTGCGCGTTGGAATGCCTCAACTACTCCCGCTCCTAGCAGATCAATCCTCGCCGCCTTGCCATTTTCAAGGATAGCAGCCTTGTTTCCTGATGAACTTGCAGCCATAAATTTAGATAGTGATAAGTTGTCGGGCGTTGGGCCGAGAGATCTGCTACGAGCTGGTCTGGCTGGCGGAAGTGGTGAACGCACACCACCACCGCCACCACTACCATAAGGCCCGGCGCCATTCCCCACCTTTCCGCTTAACGCCCTGCGCACGCTACCCAAAAATCTTTTCATACCAGGGCCATGTAGAGTCTTGTTTCCCTGATTTGGGTCACAGGTTCTCCCCGCAAATTGCGTGGCTACGGAACCACCTGTCGCGTCTGAAGGAGCGAGGAATCCATAGCTAGATAGTTCACTAACAGGTGTAGAAGGTGCCACAACCTGTACGTACGCTGGCGTTGGGGGGAATAGGTTTCCTCTGACCAACGAGCCAGCATAGGGTAAAGCCATTAGAAGATGCGTCGAGCGTGCAATGGATTTTGGGAGTGGAAGAGGGTGCCGGGTGTCCCTTAATGCGTCTGAAAACGAACCTGACCTTTTGTGAGGAGTAGGACGATATTTCTTACCGCCCTCCTCTGTTGATCCAGCTGCATCTGATGATATGGTGGTTTGAGATGGCTTTGGCTTCAAAGGTGAGCTTGTAGATGGTGCGGGGGTCGATTTGCTCCTGTTCTCTAGTGAAAAGTATGAAAGCGATGGAGTTTTTGCTGAGTCATTGCTGAAGTTACTGACAGGTCTTGAGAAACTACGAAGTGGAGTCCCACTAGCAGCCCTCGCAGCCACAGATGCCCCAACCACATCCTGAATAAATGCCTCCGTACCAGTGTCGCAATCAGGGAGCAACGCTCCAAGTCTAGGCGCAGATTTCCTGGGGTGTAGTAGTGTTGACAGGGGCCTGCAGGAGTCGAATCTACTCCCTGGCGGGCCGCCTGGCAGAATGTCTTGATCAATGCTCACATCAGACCCAGTAGGCGTATCCCAGTATAGAGCGCATGTCCTCCTCCAACATCTCTTCAACTCGCGAATTATCTTCATATCCGAAGGTTGGCCATTTTCGCGAACTGCATTTGACAGGTTATTTAGAGCTTTTGCAAAATCCTCTCTTAAGGGTAGTGAGGGAATGAAATCATCGGCAAAATAGTTGAGAAGCCAGTGCCTAATTGCAACAAACGTCCGAACCCGCACCACCTTCCCAATATCGTCTTCGCGATCGATGGCCCACCACAGCCGAGCAACAAGATATGCAACAAGATCGGATGGTTGCATGAACAGACGGAAAGTAAGAAAAAAGTCGGAAAGAAGGTGGTAATCTACAAATTCTGCCGATGTGATCTGGGATATTATCCTCGCTGGTACAGCAGCCGTAATTTCTCGGGTGCGTTTATCGTATCGAACAACCGAAGGATCTTCGGAACTCGGTGGAAAAGACAAGATATCGTACATTTCCGGAGATATTCTAAGACGAGACATTCCTGCTAAAGATAGTGATGATGCGACATGCTGAATTTGGCCACTCGGTAATTGCTCGGATAGCAACGGAGAATCTTCTCGACTTGGAACTAGCGAAGGTGTAGATGACCTTGCGTCCGCCCCAGGCCAGATCCACCTTAAATCAGCTTGGAGAGAAAGACTAGAGGAAGATCCCCGCTCCACCTGTATCGATGGCACATGAAGACTTGAGGCGCCATAAAGGAAGGGCGTCCCATTTGGGGAAAAGTGAGGAGAGCCAAGACTGTAATCGGGAATTTGTACATCCAGTGCCCGACATGTCTCCTGGGGGCCAGATGTCCGCGGCCGAGGGCGCTCCTCGCTTGGTCCATCAACTTGCTCAACTTTCATTCGAAAGGCACCAAGATCTGGTGGTTTGTAAGGCGTTACATTTTCGCCAACAGTACTGCAGGAGCATGCGCGTCGATGCCTTGTTCGTGGTATAGGAGGTGATGATTTCATATAAGAATCCGATGTGCCCCCGTCTGACAGTACGGAGCGTTTACGAGGTGGTGTCTTTGGAGGTGGTGTTGGGGGTAACTGTTTCCCGGATGGTCGGCCCCCACTTTCCCTGCGACCCTGTTGCCAGGTTTTGCTCTCCGGCTCCTCCGCTGAACTTGGTGGAGTTGTAGGTGGTAGCGCAAACTGTTGTATATCGCGCGCTGGTCGGGCAACAGGCCTGTGAAGAGAGGGGGTTTCAGCAAACATTCAATATGTCCCTACTCAGGCCCAGGAACGGCTGCGACCCGCAACTCGCAATTCGAACCCTAAGGGTATTTCCATCCCACGCCGAGGAGGAATGCCATCGTGCGATATCCAGCACTCTGCCGCGAATCTCGGTCCATGCCGCTTCTCGTGGCAAAATGGACGAATGGAGATTTACCTTAGATATATCAAACCATTGCTAATGTTTCCCACCGTAAACTGATGCCCGGAACGGAGTGTCTGAGTATTAGACGATTTGTTCATGAGGTTCTTTTCTTTCAATATGGGTCTATCAATACCCGTTTTTACACCCTCAGGAAATTTGCCTTTTCTCCTACGTTCCGGACTCTCAGTGGGTGTAGTAGTCGGTGTCACGAATGCTTCTTCATGTCGCCGCCGCCGTGGGCTGTGGTGCTGATGTGCCAATGAGTCAGGGCGAGGACCACTCTCAGATGAAGGGTCGTCCATCGCAAACGTCGGGGCGAAGACAAAATCCGAGAAACGTGAATAACGGGGTGAAACGTGGTGATGGCGAGACGGAGGATGAGGCCCCAGTGAGGCCGCCTCTCCGAACCCCAGAAACTCAAACGAGGGGAGATGAGAAGAAAACAGTTATGGTGAATCCCGACAAAATTGCATAGAGAGTAGGATAACGAAAGCGGAGACCGGTTTCTGTTTTTTTGGGGGGGGGGCTGTGAGTGGAGACAAAGAGGCAGAATTGAGGTAACAGGTTCGTTAAGCAAACTGTAATTATTCGACTTAATCGTGTGCCGTGTTGTTTGTCTGTTTCGTTTAGAGAATTTATATTATTTGCTTTTAGCGGGTTCTAGAAGTTGGTAGGGGATGAAGTTATAGGGTACCAGTATATCATTTGTGTTCCTGCGTTGCGTGGACCGTGCTGGTTCGACGGTCGATGGGGGTTGGTGGAGGTTGAAAGGGTTGTAGCGAGTGAGGGAGAGCGAGGATTCCCGGGCGACTGGGAACGGGGGGAGCAAGCTGTGGTGGAGGTGGGAGTGATGGTAGGAGTGGTGGAAGCCTGAGGCGCGGCGAATCCTCAAGCACTCAGGGACGAGAAAGAGCAAGGTAGCAGCGGAAAGCAGAGAGCGGTTGAGGAAAAGGTGAGAAAGATGAATGGAAGAGGTTACCAGATCCGATTATCTTCTACAGTAGCCTATATCCGTACAAGCTCCACTCCCAGGTCTTCGGAAACTAACCTTGTCCAACCCCTTACAGCCAATGGGAAACAACCTCATCCACCCAGAAGCCCCAAATCTGTCGGGGTCGCCATCGCCCGTTACTTGTATAAGTGACTTATGATAGGAGGTTGTTTGCACGACTACCATTTACTCGAGTATGCGTTAAGAGACGAAAATCAAACAATGCCTATTGTCATGGGAATAGCGTGGTTCTGCTCACGCGTGTGCATTATTATCTCTTGGCATAGTTGCCGAGAGAATCTTCAAGAACTAGTATGGTGGGGGAATTCTTTAACAGGAGCACATCAGGCTCGAGAAATCACCCAACCTCAAACTACAACAACAACCTTAATTTCATTTCCCTCTCTATTACTCAATCTAGAAGAAGCAGGGAATTTAGCTAATAAAAAAAATATTTTAAAAATATTAACCCCTAGGTGAGTTATAGGGGTTTAAATTTATGTGTATTCAAACCTAAATGTCATAACCGGTTATTAGCTGTTAAGATTGCCAAGATGAAATTTAACATTGGCAAAAGTGCAATTTAACTGATATCTAACTTGACCGGGATGACAACTAGCACAATATTATTATGATACTAAGATAAATGTTGTCAGTACTCGAGTACTGCAGTTTAAGGCTTCCCCCGTCCTGGTATACTAATACGGTGTACGATACCGTACTAGGGCATATTAGACGCGAGTGTTCGCTATATCCTCCCACAAGGTGTGGTTACCATGCTCCTATAAAATGTGTTCTCTTTAGATACTTCTAAAGAAGGATGGGGAAAAGGAAAAGCAACAAAGAAAAAGTCAGAGAAAAGAGACTTACAGTAACTCCAACAGAAAGGAAAACAAGATTACAAGCCTATAGCACAAGCACTCGAGTACAGCATCGGTAACTCATGATGACTGATATCGTCGGCGATGCGGGACATGCAGCTCATGTACCCTGTGAAACCTTCGATGCCAAGACAATGGTCACCGTGACACTCCATCACAGAAAACTGCTCTGGGCACCTAGCACCGTACCAGAGAGGTAAACACTCTAAAAAACAACTACCCTCTAGAACACCAGCCCCCGCTCAACTTTGCCTAATACATCCTGTCATCTTCCCACCCCATACCAGTGCCAGTCACTGAGTACTTCAACGCCATCAACCTTTTCATCACGGCAACACAGCTCCCCTCCCTCTAATTTTCTCCAGCCAGCTATCAACTCTCCCCCTCTCCACCTTTTCCATTCACCTCTCATTTGTTACAGCACTGGCTTTACACTTCCAGAAAGGCCTCTACCATGTCTTTTCTCTTTGGCAGAAACCGTCAAAAGACTCCCCAGGACCTTGTGCGGGCCGTTCGGGAGTCTATCTCACGAATGGATGTCCATTTAGAGCGACGCCGTGTAAGTTTGCTCCTTCCACCGCCTAATGATATTATCATTGCATCTATAATGTGGTGCTATTTGCTAAATTTTGTGGTTTTGATGGTCTTTTGTAGGCATCCGAAGACGTCTCGCGGCTACTTGCTCAGATGAAGGTTGTCCTACAAGGAAATGCAGGTCCGTTCATGCCGTTCCCTCCTTGCTTAGTTTCGAATTAGGTCGCCATGTTCTCTGCAAAATTCCGTTATTGACATGCATAAAACAGAAACGGATCCAATTCCTGATCAGGTTCAGATGTTAGCCCTGGAAGTCTACGCAATCGATTTACTTCCATTGCTTGCGAATAACATGGCTCGATTGGACTTTGAGGTTAGAACCCTTACTCAATGCTTCACTCTGTTTGGGGACACTGTTCTTGATCCGTCTGGGATATGTTAAAATTTTTCCTCAGCTAACCACCTGCACACCTGCGTTCACCATATATAGGCCAAGAAGGATGTGACTGCACTATTCAATGGCCTCCTTCGATACTGCCCACAGCCTATTAGTCGCTTTCCTACTGTTGACTACCTTCATACCAACCGTCCGGACACCTTAATCACCTTGGTCAAGGGGTACGAAAACAAAGATGTGGCCAACAATTGTGGGACAATTCTTCGAGAAAGCTTTAAGCATCAGGCTTTGGCACACGTTGTACTTTATGACGAGATATTCTGGAGGTTCTTTGATTATGTTCAGGGTGGCAGCTTTGACATTGCGAGCGACGCTTTTGGCACTTTCAGAGTGAGCACCATTCATGTCTCTTAAGAAGACCTTGTCTCCTTACTGATAGGCGCTATAGGAGCTATTGACCAAGCATAAACTACTAGTAGCTCAGTTTCTCGGCCAGAACTATGTTAGAGTATGTATTTCCTGTTATTTTGAACTGGTTGGTATACTGATTTCGTTTATAGTTCTTTTTGAAATACAATACACTTTTAGTGTCGCCGAACTATGTTACCAAACGGCAGTCGATTAAGCTTCTTGGGGAGATTCTTCTGGACCGGGCGAACTACAACATAATGCTTGCTTACGTGGATTCTCCGGATCACTTGAAGTTGACGATGAATTTATTACGTGATAAAAGTAAGAACATTCAGTACGAAGCGTTTCATGTTTTCAAGGTTCGTTTTTACCAGCGCATCACCTGACTTGCCTTCCCAAATTAATCATAATTCAGGTCTTTGTGGCGAACCCAAAGAAGTCCAAGCCTGTGCAAGATATTCTGTTGAAGAATCGAGAGAAACTTCTAGCTTTCTTGCCCAAATTTCACGATGATCGCCGAGGTAAGACAAAGACAAATCTCATATCTTAGGACTAAAGCCTGATCTAAAATTCTTATTCCCGAGATTAGAGGACGAACAATTCATCGATGAAAAAGGTTTCTTGATGAAGCAGATAATTGAGTTGGGAAATCAGCCGCAGCAACCCCAAGGCGCAGTTTTCGCATGATACGATAACCTAACGAATTTCCGGCCATGATTATGACTATCGTTTGGGGTTGACTGCTCTTTTTCTTTCTTCCTTTCCCTTGCTTTTTTCTGTATTTGAACGACTGTCACTATGTGGGATACGGGGCGAAATATTATACGACAGCGACGAGAGTGATGGCCATGACCAACGTAATGGCGTGTAAGGTCAGGAAACGGCGTTCGTTGTTTTTCCTTTTTTTCCTTTTTATGTCCGACATGATGGATTCCCTGTGGATTGTGCCACTCTGATGTTTTTTTAGAAATGATCTTACTAGTCACGATAACTCAGCTTGGAGTTGCAATGGTACTTTATACCAGAGGCGGAACTTAGCAGTTGTGAAGCAATTACAACATGTCAGTCACTATGCTGCTTCTGAATATCGGCACCTTTGGTTTTTTTCTTTCTCTTTCTGTTCCCTCTTTCTTTTTTTCTTTTTTTTCCCGTTTTCGCCTTACTGGCTCGGGTACGGCATTATCCTAAGTAGCCGCGTCCGCAAAGTTCCCATGCCGAGGTTTTTTTGGTATGGTAATGCCGAGCGTTTTTTTAAAGAACTGCTATTGCATGCCTCAGAAGGGCCGGATTTTAATAGTACGCAATAGCAGGCAGCCCTTTTAAAAAAACGCTTCGACATTATGAATTCTATCATAATATTATTATCATATATACCGCAAACTATTATGTGGAAGAGGTCTCGATGTAAATATAGAAGGAATGGAGGGTTTATGCCGAGAGAGCGAAAAGATATCAACATAGGTTAATTTAGAGGCTTGGCGGCCTGGTTCCTCGATCCCACCTGGTTAAGGTGAAAAAGCATGAAATTGGTCCTGGAATTGAGTGCCCTAAATACCAGTACTTCAGCCACACCTCTACGCCTTCATGGGGGTACGGTCTTACAGTGGTGTTCCTCAAAATACGGTATGATACTCGAGTACCGGTAGTTTCCCCAAGAGTGGTTCCGAGACACTCGAGCATTAGCCACTGTACGGCCTCTCAAAAGGGCACAATTTAAGAATGACGTTTGTTGGGTGTTCCATGAGCTTGACAACCATTGGCAACACTATTGATAACTCGGTTTGCCGGTGGTAGTGTTTTGCTAGCGGATGCCGGATAGGCTTAACTAGGATAAATTTAAGATATTAATATTGATAACTCCCACCTCACTGCATGGCAGGCTGAGCAAACCCCCCAATGAAGCATAATAGCATCGGTGAACCATACCCACTGGTTGCAGACCGCTCGAGCCTTATATTAAATATCGTGGACCCCCTCAATGAATCTCACAAGGCTTTGACTTGAGATGAATTCGTAAATTACCCCCTGTCAATCCCCGACCGAAACATGATTACGATAGCCAATAGATCAACCCTGATTGGGTATTTCTCTCAACCCTCTTCTACCGGTATCCCCCCCCCCTCACCATTCCTTCTAAAACTAACCAACGTGCATATACAGGTACTGTACTCGTGAGAATAAGCATGTGCAGCCTTCCCCTCAAAATTTTCAGCTGGTTATGGGATGCTCTGTGCCATAGAATCTGATCGGTAGTTTACTTTGATGCACTTTGCGCATCGCAATGTATGGATGGATGGTTAGACTGCAGGGTCTATTTCTTCACCTCTTATGCGTCTAATAGTTTGCCGGCATGGTACTGTACGTACCAGTATGCTGCTCACAGCTCATTCTGTCGAGTCGGGGCCTCTTTTTTTTCTCTCATCAATTCGTGATTTTTCCCCGCTACCTGGCAGGTTGCTAATAAGATAAAAGGAGGGTCAATTCCCACCCTCCTCCCTCCTCGCTCCTACTCTTTTGCCCTCTAGAGCGAGGGGAAATTTGACGAACTTGAGATTCTCTTGTCACTATCATTGACCGAAACATCCACTTTCCAACAATTTACTACCCCGCTGCTTCCCCCCGCCATGGCTGACACCGCTACTGAGAGCATTACTTACTCCTCGGGAGCGACTGGTGAGCCGGATTTGCGTTTTTTGCATTATAATGACGTGAGTCTCAATACCAATGATTGCTTGGGGATATTTGCAATTACTGATGGGAATAATTATCATAGGTCTACCACATCGATGCTAGGTATTTTTTTTTCCTCCTTTCATCCTACCTCTCTACCCCCCCGCCACAAAGAGCTACAGACAATCGCAGTGCAGCTAACGTTATCAACCTGCAGCTCCCGTGACCCTGTCGGCGGAGCCTCTCGCTTCGTGGCCTTAGTGAACCACTACCGTTCCGCCAGTGAGTACGACGGTCAGCCCTCCCTCCTAACCTTCTTCTCGGGCGATGCCTTCAACCCCTCTCTCGAATCCTCCGTGACCAAGGGCCGGCACATGGTGCCCATCCTGAACCAAATCAAGACCAGCGTGGCCTGTCTCGGGAACCACGATCTTGACTTTGGTGTCGACCAATTTAACTACCTGGCAAAGCAGTGCGAGTTTCCCTGGCTTTGTGCAAACGTCGAGGACCCTGCGCTCGGTGAGGGCGTGAGCATCGGCGGCTTGCCAAAGACGGTTATGTTGGAGAGTAGTAATGGATTGAAGGTTGGAGTTATTGGACTTGTTGAAAGGGAGTGGCTGGACACGATTAATTCCCTGCCGCCTAATTTGAAGTATACCTCTGCATCCTCTGCAGCGAAGGAGCTGGTTCCGAAGCTGAGGGAGCAAGGAGCGGATATCGTTGTTGCCGTTTCACATCAGAGGGAGCCGAATGATGTAAGCTTTTGGCGTGTTCTGGTTTGGAGAGGTCCCTGTTGACGAGCGGTAGATTAAAGTGGCGAATAATATACCGGGGGGCCTTATCGATATCATCCTTGGAGGGTAGGTGATCGATTCCTTCGAAATATTTCAATCTCAAAACTGCCTCAATGCTAATACAAGTTTCTAGCCATGACCACCACTATGCTCATGTGATCATCAATGGGTGTCATGTCATTAGGTCTGGTTGTGATTTCAAACAGCTTTCTTACATCGAGGCTCGAAGGAAGAGTAAGGATGGGTCGGTGCCCGGCTGGAATTTTGATATTATCCGGAGAAATGTTCTTAAGGAGATGTGGGTTTTCCGATTGCCCCATAATTAACGCGATTTCTGACACCCCCTCAGACCTGAGGACCTTCCAACAATCCAACTTGTAGATAAATTGACTTCTGGGTTGAAGGCCAAGCTGGAAAAGCCAATTGGATACACAGCTGTTCCACTAGATGCAAGGTTCAGTACTATCCGAGCAAAGGAGTCGAACATTGCAAACTTTGTGTAAGTCTCTACCATTCCGACAACTCGACGGGAGCTAATGCTAGTGAAGGGGTGACTTGATGCGATTTTATTACTCGGCGGATTGTACTTTGATAGCCGCCGGAACTATCCGTGGTGACCAAATATATCCTCCCGGAGTCCTTAAGCTGTGTGATATTGTCAATTGCTTCCCATTTGAAGACCCCGTCGTGGTCATCAAGGTTTCCGGTGCCAATATCCTCAAAGCCATCGAAAATGGTCTCTCCAAGCTTCCTGCATTCGAAGGTCGTTTCACACACGTCAGTAATATATTCTACACCTACGACGTCTCACTCCCTGCTGGCTCTCGTATCATCAGTTGCAAAGTCGGCCAAGACGACATTATTCCCGACAAGGCCTACAACGTTGCTACCAGGAAATATATGGCAAATGGCAAGGACGGCTATAATTCCCTAACCGAGGAGGCGGGTGCAGAGGATATCGTAGACGAAGAAAACGGTGTCCTCATTTCCATGATCCTCCGCCAGTACTTCCTCTCCCTAAAAGTCATGGGTAAATGGCGACGCGGTGGCGCGTTCAGACAGTTTTTCGGCGGTCTCAAGTCCGAAAAGGTTGAACAGGGCGAATTGCTACAGCCTGAAAAAGCCACCCAGCAAGAAATTGACGACGATGTCGGCTCCGACAGTGATGACGGTGACGATGAAATGCATGATGACGAGGTTCACGAAAGCGACCTGCCAAAGGAAGAGAAGGTCGGAAAGCTGGTCTCGAAAGCCGGATTGAAGTGGGCGAGACTCGCGGGAGTTCGTGAGAGCAGAGGCGAAGACTCGGAATTCGTGGTTGATTGGACAAGAAGTATCGCACCGAGGGTGGAAGGGAGAATCAAAGCGGTGTAGGTGCGGCTATATATACCGTTATCATAGACGCCAGACTGGTTAGATGAGATATAATATCCGAAATTTTGATGCTCTGATCAGTTCTTGTGCTGTTCTCCAAATAAGAAGAAAAGAGCAACACTCGGAACAATAGTATCTGAGCACGAATAAACCTTCTAGCTCCATTCCTTTGAAGCTTAAAAATCCATGGTAACTTACCAGTATCGATAACAACATCCCACCCATCAAGCCCAACCCGAACTTGGCGCCAAGCTCCCTCTCTTTCCTCCCCGAACCAAAACTTTACCCGCTCCCGTGACCATCTAAAACAAACCAACATCCCACTTCAACCATGTCCACCCCCTCACGCCCAACCCGCCAAATCCATAAATTCGCAAGCGCGGTTGCGAAGTGTCCTGTGGAGGTAAGCTCCTCCCTTCCCTCTCACTTGCGAGGAACGAGGTTGTAATAGCAAGGGAGGCGTAGCTATCCGCCTATGGTAGATGCGTGGTTGCGGATTACAACAACGTTCGTAAGGATAAGTGCCTTGAGGAGTTTTTGAGGCTGAGGGAGTGTGTCAGGGTGAGTTTTTTTTTTGCTCTTGTGGGTTTGTTGAGGGGGTGGGGCTGATTCGAGGTAGAAGGGGGGGTAGGTGGAGACATTTTATAGGTAGAGGTTCCTGCTAAATTGTGGTATTTTTTGGTATATACCTTGCGTCGTTATGCTATGTTTCGTGGAGATTGCAACAGCACCCAACCAAACCGGTCTGGGTTCCAAGCGTCGGGCGAAAAAAAGTATATATTATACAAAAAACTTCAAATCCCCACCTTCCCTCCCTCTTCCTATGGTATCATAATATCTACCCCCTCCTGGGGAGATAAACCTCCCTCTCCCTCTCCCCTCTCCTCACCCCGCCCCCACTACCACCACTGCCCTTCGTCCATCCCACAAGCCCATAAAAATAATCCAACACATCAGGATACCTCTCCACAGCAGCCCTCCAATCCTCGTTGATGCCCTTATGCAGCTCAAACTCCACCTCTTCCAGCTCTGTGCGTGTAACCCTGCGGACGTTATCCCGTCGCCAACGCTCGTAGTCCGCTCGCCGGCGAGCCTCGCGCGCGCGGAAGTCTTGGTGGATTGAGGCTCGGGCCTGGGCTGTCACCCATAGACTATTCCAACAAGTTGAGAGTGTTAGTGGGAAGGGAATTTGGGGGAGGGGGAGGGGGAGGGGGAGGGGGAAAACCGTATGTCAGCTATTAGGGGTGAGAGAACCCGTCTCTCGGATTCTTCCACGGCGTGGATTAGGCTTCGGCGTTCGCAATCGCACGGGTATTTAGGGGGATTGTTGCAGATTGCGCAGTTTGGGTCCATTTCAGTCCGGGCCGGGTTCACTTGGCGCCTTGGTGGTGGGATGGTGGGGCCGGGGAGAGAAAGTGAGGTACCACGCGGTACTATACTGTACTTTCCGATGCTTGATTGTTGGTTTTAGGTGAATGAATGTATGAATGAATGGTATCTCCGAATAGTTGTAATTCCCGAGTGATTTCCCGAGTGAACGTAGACCGAACCGAGTCGAAGCTAGGGCAAGGTAGCGCTATGTGATTGAAGAATAAAAAACTCCCCCAGTCAACCAGTGAAACACACAGAGAGAGAGGGAAAGATAGATAAAAAAAAATAAAATAAAAATAAAAAAGATGACAAGTAGAACCTCAAGAGATCTTTTATGAAGAATATAGCAAATACCCACACAGCACAGCACAATTACTCAATTCACAAGAAAGGAAGAAGGCCAGCAGCGATTAAGCTTAAATATCCCACACCCACCCACCCACCCCCAGCCCAAAAAAAAAAGCAACCACGGCAACCTCCGCTTCTGGATTAAACCATTTCTGCCTCGTCTCACGCACATCATCCATCCAACCAACCAACCAACCAGCACAGTACTTCTGCCATACTGCACCGCACTGGTAACTTTGTTGTAATGCCCAGAATTGCACTAGAGTATCAGAAAAAAGAAGGGAGGACTGCAGTAGACTACAGCAATGCAATTCGACTGGTGGAGGCTTGGGGCTGACTCTTCCAAGCATGCTTTGCTCATCGTGGAAAGGAGGAGCACACCGATAGTCTAAGTGCTCGAGCATGTGTCAAGGATGGTGGTGTTGGAGGAAGGGGGGGGGTGGAAGAGGCTCTACGGGTACCGGTAACAGGACGGGAATTGAATTGGTGGAATTGAGGTCATGAGTCTGGTTGCTTGCGGTACTGGGAGTACTGGTTGGCTTGTAGTTCTTGTACTGCTCCTGTGCGATAGCGGTGTAAGCTTACGGTACGAGTTGATGAGTGAATGGATGGGGGTGAAGAGCTATGGTGGTGGTTGCGGTGGTACAAATCGGCATGTCCCGGAGTTGTGCAGGATTTGGTGTATATATAAAGGCTAACGATGGGGTCTCGGTGAGCAAGGCCTACTCGCACTTACTTCTCGAATTACATTCCTGAACAATCTCACCTTACCTTATCTTGCCCTCGTCTGTAAGCTTTTTTTTTTTTTCCTTTTCTTCCTTTTTTCTCTTCATTTGTTTTAACGAATCGTGTTTGGGGTATCATACCATACAGTAGAAGCGCTTTTCGTGGGGGGAGGTATCATAAGAGGCAGAAGAGGAAGGCATCAATAGGGCTTGCGGGTTTTCAGTGCCGGGGAAACTATACGCCACCGTAGGGATATATCATATTATAGAGCTAGTAACATAATATCAATATCATACCTGGGATGATTTGATATTATCGACTCTCACTTTCACTACCCCGTCCCCCGTACCCGTATTGCAAATATACATCACATTACAATACAATACGATGAACACGTCTTTGAGGAACACTTGCTTGCTTGCTACGAGCCTTGTGTCGTCTGAATTGTCCTCTTCAGGTACGCTGCTGCATCTCACCCATTGTGTTTCACAATTACTCCCCCCCTACTCCTCATCCCCCACTCACAACTCCCCCACAACTTCGCCTTAAACCTTTATTCCCCCCTGCTAACCTAAAAACTAGGAGACCTCTACCCCTGCGGCGCCCCAACTCTCCAGCTCCTAAAGACACTAACTACGACCCCGCACCTCCTCCAATCAACCGTCGCTCGCTGTACCGACGTCCTCCGCCTCGCAACGAACAAGTTGCATGCGTTCCCGTATCGCGAGGTTCCGCTGTGTTGGCTGAGGCTGTACACGGACGTGAGCATCCTGAAAGGCGTGTATCTGATTCAGAAGCTGTTTTCCGTCAGGGATGTGGAGGGCGTTAGGCGTGCAGATGAGGATATTGTGAGGACGCTAGATATGGCCTTGATTATGGCGGGGGCACCCGGTAATGGGCGGCGGGAGGTTATTGAGAAGATATTGGCGGAGTTGGAGGGGTATGTTGGGGCTTTCCTGGCGGTGCATGGAGGGGAGATGATGGAGGGAGTTGAGATGAACGGCATTGGGGGGAAGGGGAAAGGGAAAGGGAAGGGAGAGAAGGCGGAAGCGAATGTAGATAGAGGGGGCGAAGAAGAGTGCGAGGAGGAGGGTGGGGAATCGTCAAGGAGAAAGCGTAGGAGGCTAACCACCCCACCCCCCTCCGTCCTCCCCCAAGAATTCCGCGCTGCTCCCACCCCATCACCAAAAATCACCCACCAGATCCCGATCCGGCCAACTCCCCCATCCCTCGGCTTCTTCCAGAACCACCTCGACACGGCAAACACCCCACTGCAGATCCAAAACCTGTTGACGACCTGGCCAGCAGCGACCACAAACCCTTGGTCCTCACCCTCCTACCTCCTCTCAAAAACCCACTTTGGCACCCGCCTCGTGCCCATCGAGCTGGGCAAGTCCTACACCATGGAGAACTGGTCCCAGAAGATTATGCCATTCCGCGACTTCCTAAAGACCTACATCCTCTCCCCGGAGGCGGACAGCTCGTCGTATCCGGGGTATCTAGCCCAGCACAGCCTATTCTCCCAAATCCCTTCATTAAGGGAGGATATTTTAACGCCGGATTACTGCTATACCACGCCACCACCTGCACCCCCTAGTGCACGCACGCATCCGCTTGAAGGCCCAATCGTCAATGCCTGGTTTGGCCCTGCGGGGACGGTCTCGCCGCTGCATACGGACCCCTACGCCAATATTTTATGCCAGGTTCTCGGACGGAAGTACGTTAGACTCTACCCGCCCTCCGAGAGCGAGAGGTTGTTCCCAAGGGGTGTTGAGGGGGGCGGAGTGGATATGTCGAATACTAGTAGGGTGGACATGGACGCTGAAGGTGGTGGAGTGGAGGTGGAGGAGTGGGAGAGGTTTCAGGGAGCGAGGTATTTGGAATGTGTGTTGAAGGCTGGTGAGGGGTTGTTTATTCCGGTGCGTTCTCCTTCTTCTTCTCTGCTCGGGTAAGTGCATAGGGACTAATTATGGATGGATTGGTAGGCTGGGTGGTGGCATTATGTCCGCTCGTTGGATACAAGCTTTAGCGTGAGCTTTTGGTGGAATTAGGAGTGGGGCATGCATGGAAAAGTACGTCGGTCAAAAAGCTGCGATTTCCGTTCCCGTAGAAGAAGACGGTGCACGAAGGAAAAAGTAGACTGGACGATAGATACAGTAGAGTAATACAAATTTGTATTACAATACTCCCTGGGAGTTGAAGCCAACTTAAGCTTCATGATCTGCACCACACCCCAAGTCGCCGAAGAATACAAACACTATAATAAACGAAAGCCTTATCAGTGACTTCATACCTACAACACAACCCCCCCCCCCCCAATATATATAAAGGACTCCAACAATCCATTCCCTCTCATTACGATAATTGCGCCACAATAGAATAACCTTTTCAACCAAGCAACCCACGGTTACTTCACGCAATACCCCCCCCCCCCTGTACAGAACTCGAAACACCCCACTCACTACGTACCAAAACACGCGGGAGCCATAGAGAAACACTCCCGCAGTGTACTATACAGGACCGTACCGTACCGCACACCGGTATTCAAGAGACTAGTCTACCAGCATGATGAGTTGAATCACGAACGGACTAGGAGGAAGGAAGGAAGGAAGGAAAGATGTCTATCAAGAGGATTTAGTACCAGACCGCTCTGCAAGAACTGTACTGGTGCTAGTACGGTAAGTAAGGTATGGTAGGTATAAGATAGGTGGGCAAGGTACTTGTAACTTAGGGATTATCATAATACAAGTTAGTTATGATACCTTTCTATTATTATTATTATTATTATTATACAGTTACAAGTACAAATTACTCACAAACAACCTTCCCTGCCAAGAATAATATCACAAAATACACAACCAACCAGGCAACGGAATTATTTTTTATTTTAGCGGAAGCGAGAATTTACGATAAAAAAAACCTTCGAGTTTTTTTTTTTTTTCCCCTCCTCACAAAAATACCCATTATAGTTTACGATAGTACTGTACTCGGGTACAAGGGTAAGTCCTGCGCGGTACCACGAATCTCAGAGTTTACTAGCCTATTCTGGGTGCCGATTGCCTATTCCAGGTGTCGCCCAACTTTTGTCCTCCATACAAAAAACGCCACAAACCACGTTTGCTTTGGTGAAAATCCCTGTTCCCATACGTGGGTGTCGCCCGACTTAAGGCACCCCCCCGAGTACAAGCACCACCCGGTAATATGTTTTCGTACAAGACAGGGATCATTTTGCGGGTTAACCTAAATTAACTGTGCGAAAACATATTCCCGGGTGCTTGTACTGTACGGTAACCCTGCGGTATGATATCCTTCGTATGATAGGAAAAAAATAAAAATAAAAATAGGCACGAGCACGAACACGAGCATGAGCACCCTAACTTACGTTTATGAAGTACCGGTACCGGTATCGTACTCCCAGAGTTCTAATCTAATTCTGATCCTGATGAAGAAGCTCCGTCAGAGGGGAATTACAGTAATCTAGTCCACCGTTTATCATAACCCGTAACTCATAATTGTTAACTAAGTAACTATCTAACCCCTTAACTTAACTTAACTTAACCGGTATCATAAGATCGATAAAAAGGATCGATCCCAACCACAAAAACACACACACACAAACATAACCTACCGTAAAATTTCCTTAAATCCCACCACCGGAGATCTCCACAAGAATCACAGTACTAAACCATAATAGGCCGAGAAGAGTACGGTAGGTTAACCAAATGACGCAAGCCAGTTAATGAGATTCGCTACGCTCATCATCCCCAAGCTAAACCCTGTCCGGAAACTGCTATTCCTTATTGTGATGTTTTCGTCTCGGATCGCGAATACTAGGGGGCCCGACCGCCGATGGTGGATTTAAGGAAATTCTACGGTACATGAAATAATATACAGTACTGTAGACTAACCCGGTGATGTCGAATAACCCGTTACCGTAACCCCCTTCCCTCAGTGCCCAGAACTTCAAAAGAATTTCTGATATTATTATTATACACCCCCCCCGGCTAGAACGATAAGTGAGTGGGAAAAAATCGATGAGATAATAAATAATATAATATTATATAAATAAATACCGGTATGATACTGGTATGATACGACGGGGGGAAAAGTATGAATTTAACTATAATAATAATAATTTTATCATAACTTTATCATATCGTTATCATTTGTCAAAAAAAAAAAAAATTTCAACCAATTCGCGGTTCTTTCGTTTTGGTAAATTAGGGATTGACGGTGGTTCACGAACCCTTCCCCCCCCCCGTGCAAGTTGCAAGCAAGCAAGCAAGCACATGGACCTTCCTTCCTTCCTTCCTTCCTTCCTTATAGTAATCATTCTTTTCTATGATACTCGAGTTGCAGTACTGTACAGTACAGTACAAGTACAGCCCATGGTACCGTAAAAGAAATTTAAGCAGAGAGCGGGGTGGAGGAAAAAGGTAATAGAATAGAAGCATTATCAGATTACCTACTATTATAATTTACTGTATCATAGTTGAATCCGTGTGGAAAAAAAAAAAAAAACACCAACTAATTTACAGCAGGCCGGACGGAAAGGTTTCAACTAAAACTTGAAAATATGAGTTATGCCTCCTCCTCCTTTGATCCAGTTATCGTGATAGGAGGTTGTCAAAATCTGCTAAGTTGCCCGAGGGTCCCAAAAAAAAGGGAAGATGGACAACCCACTAGCAATGTCAAGCCTGCCTGCCTGAGCACACCTGAGGAGCTGGAGGGATCGAGTTCAAAAGGGAAAAATCGAATGGTTATGAATTGACCCAGCTCTACTTATCAGTTGTTCGTTATGCTACAGCGGTCTAAAAAAGGCAGATCATTACCCTGTTCCAACCCCCCCACTTACAACACGTAACTTCACAGTGCACATAAGCACCCATCTAAACCCAATTACCATTCACTAGACTACCGGTAATACGAAACCGCAAGAAACAGCAAAAGCCAAAACACCACCACCCAATCAACCAGCCAAAAAAAACACAAGAGCGAATTAACAGGAAAACAAACTAGACTAATTACATTATTCGACTAACCAAAAGGTGCCTTTAGTGTCTATGGAATCTAGCTTGTAGCTTTATCTCTTTCCTTCTACCCGTACGATACTCGTACGATACCTGCCTGTATGTATGTATCCCGCCTGTATGTTAAGATGCCACCTCTACCAACAACCAACCATGCACCAAAAAGGATTATCCAAAGCCAGAAAATCCCAAGAAAAAACTCAGTGAAAGTGAAAGCCCCAAAGAACGAAAAGAAAGAAGAAAATTAGAAGAAAAAAAGTTGAAAGTAAAATGGTAAATGAAAAGAAAAAACACCTCTAAAGACAAAAACCGCCCAACCGACCCATACAAAAGAAATATATTATAGTCAAATGTGGGTATCCTCCACTATTCCCTTCAGGCAACGACAAAAGAAGGGGAAAAAAAAGGCCAGTTCTCGTTGTTCATACCAAGGCCACGACGGGCTTAAATGAAGTCAAAGGTTTCTGCGCGGCCATCTGGGCTTTTGGAGCAACAGGGATTTCCACTGGTTGGGTTGCTGGAATTACAGTCGTCTGAACTGCCTGGTTGAGGTACGAGAGGTATCCATTCCAGCCGACGGCAACGACACCTATTTCACAACTATTAGCACCAAATCACAAAGTGAAAGGGTAACTATTGAAACAAACCTCCGAATAAAGCCCTGTACTCAAACGGGACGATCCAGAAGTTGACTGCTGTTACGGCAGGCCACAGTTTGCAACTATTGCCGTAAGCTGCTGGAATCGTCTTTCTGAGCCTTTCGACCGTTTCCTTGGGCGACACGAAGCGGCCGGCTTGGAATGTGTTTTGCAGAGTGAAAAATGCACAAAGGAACAGTGGTGTGAAGAACACTTGGTTGACGAGTACGCGTGTTGAGATTGCGAGGATCTTGGAACGGAAGTTGAAGGATTGGCCAAGTTTGGTGAACCTGTGCGATGTTTAATTAGCGAGTTCCTCTGTCTAGATGAGCTAGCTAGCTAGAGCTAGCACAAGCGAGGCCGTACCAAAGGTAACTAGGAATCGAAAACACCGATCCAATCATTACCATCCTTCCGGTCCTCAAAGCATCGTACTTCTCATCGCCACCAAACAGCAGCTGAGCATTCAAGTCCCCCAAGGCGTATATCGCAACTGAAGTCAGCAGCTGCGTAATATACGGCCTCTTCCTCTGCGCGTTCCCATAGGACCTAAAGGCACGGACGATGGGGCTAAGTCCATACTGCGAGTAGTAGGGGATAGCAGCTAAACCGTTGATGGAAGCTGGACCGGGGATAAGACTCGTGTGGTTGTGAGCCGGTGTAGGCGTAGTAGTAATTGGGCGTCCTGCGCGGGGGAAACGAACACCACCTGGTGGAGCTGGAAGCTTACGAGGAACCGTAGCCAGACGCCTAAAGATTGAGCGGGAAGCGGCGTTGAACAAGATGGTCGACATCTCGATGGACTATGAGTCAGGGCTGTTGGCTTGGTTGTATACCGGTATCCGAAGGAAATGAAATAAAATGAATGAATGTTCGATGTTTTGTAAGGGAGTTATAGAGTAGCTAATAAATGGACGGTAGGTAGAAAGCGGGAGCCGTAAAGGAGAGGTAGCGGGGTTATAAATACTATTGAGCNGGGGGGGGGGGGGGGGGGGAGAGCGGTGGTAGGTATGACAGGACAGGTTGGAGTTTGCTGATCGAAGGGAGTGACAGCTAGTCATAGATAGTCCTAAGCTTGAACAGGGAAGTTATTAAGGAAAACTTGAAGCTATGATAACGGTGGTTGGTACAAGTAGAGTACAGTAGGAGCAAATATCATGGGAAAAGGGGACGGCGGCAGGCGGGGGAATAAAGAAAGGGCAATACCGGTAACAAAGGTGAGGAGGAAAGAAGAATGATGGAACCGACCAAAGAAATTCCGAACTCGGCGTTTCGTGACCAAAGTTACCCAATCAGCTTACCGCAGTTCCCACTCAAGACTTGCGACATCTGCGCCTAACGTGGCACCCGGCGGAGAAAAGTTCTCTTCGGCACTAATGCAGGGCAGTGAAAATCTCAGGCTGAGAGCCGCTCCCACCAGAGAGGGAACTGTGGCTCCACTCGATAGCTTGAAATGGTAGTCCAGATCCCGATACTCGGAAAAACACCTCAAAGTGTGGTCCATCTGCTGGACAACAAGCTTGCAGATAAACGGCATCTCATCCAGTTAAAAAAATTCATCTACCACAATACACAATACGGCGTGTGCACAATCTGCTCCACCGCGAGCTCCATCCCTACCAGAGGTGATAAGCAGAATATTCACACCACCCGAGTAGACGATGGTTTCCCCCCTTTCCCCGCTCCTTATATGTCGCAACTCGATCGTCATCACGGGTTGGTTGGGTTTCTGCCTCTGTAACTCTCGTTGGTGAAAAGCCCCAGGTCGGTGTCGCTAGGGTAAATTTATTATATTGATAATTGGACCATAACATCTCTCTTCTTTTCAACTGGTCGACATCGACATCGCTTACGACGAGTCAAATGGATATATAAAACTGAGCTCTCTAATCATATCTCTGGACGTTTCAAATGTTTCATCGGACTTCAACCATTCGATAATGCGAAGATCACGCGGTGAGGACAACGGTCGCGATGGCTTTCTCCACACTGTAAGAGTAGGAGCACTGCACAACTGATACAACAAAAGTGAAAAATCACTATTCAAGCGAGAGATCAGACGCAACCGACGACAAAGAGACACCAATGGTGTAATCCGGTAGAAAGGTATCACAACAGCCTACCAGTTTTCATCACATTAAGATATGCGTTTATTTTCCCATCAGGTTCAAGAACCCGATCATGGAAAGTAAAAAGAACAGTGGTCATCACAAAAGACTAAGAGACAGAGAACCCTCCGATAGGATGCCTTGAAAACAGATATAACTATGTTACACGACCACCGGAAAGTTGACAAAAAAAAGAACCCAGATCCCATGAGAAAGAAAGAGGAAAAAAAAAAACCAGCGACTATCAAACCATTTCATTTTCATTTAAAAGTGACACCAAACCAGTCCCAAACCAGATATCATTGAAAAAGAAAACTCCGCCTCGCAAACTAGTTCCATCGAAAACCAAGCGAATTAAAGATGAAACAAATTATTGAAACGAAGCATTATTGTAGACGAGGTAAGGGAAGGGTTTTAAGAGCGCTCGCCACGGAGACGGCGAGCAAGCTGGATGTCCTTAGACTGAATGGTAACACGCTTGGCATGGATAGCTAGTGATAATGTTAGCGAACTGCTGAGTCATACAGAGGAATAGTTACATACCACAAAGGTTGGTGTCCTCGAAGAGGGAGACCAAGTAAGCCTCAACAGACTCCTGAAGAGCACCGATGGCAGAGGACTGGAAACGAAGATCGGACTTGAAGTCCTGGGCGATCTCACGAACCAATCTCTGGAAGGGGAGCTTGCGAATCAAAAGCTCGGTGGACTTTTGGTAGCGACGAATCTCACGAAGAGCGACGGTACCAGGCTTATACCTATGAGGCTTCTTGACACCACCTGCATGAACAAATTAGATCTCGATCGATCGAGGAAGAAAAAGCAAAACAAGGAAGATGGAAGCTTACCAGTAGAGGGGGCCGACTTGCGAGCAACCTTGTGGGAGAATTGCTTGCGGGGAGCCTTTCCTCCAGTGGACTTGCGAGCGGTCTAGGAAGAAAAGGGAAAAAACGTCAGTGATATTCAGCCTTAAATTTAAGCGAGCAAGTAAAAGCTGCATGAAACAAGCAGTCACAAGAATAAAAGAATAAAAGGATGTGATTGAAGGAAGGATTATTTTTTACCTGTTTAGTGCGAGCCATTGTTGTTGAGGTTTGTTGTTGTGTAGAGAGTTGTAGAGTATGTGTGTGTGTGGAGTTGGAAGTGAGTTGGTTGTTGAGGAGAAGGAAAGAAGGAAGCAAAGAGGAGGGAGACAGCAGCCTTATATACTTGCAGCGGCGAAAAGAGATCACACAGTGACGGTAGGGTTAGGTAAGGAAAAACGGACGGGGCTGGGTGAGAAGAGAGGAAAAAGGGTTGTGAAGAAGCACCGTTGCAACCGAGGGCGGAACTTGAAAAAAAAAGCGTCTGCTTTCCAGCTGTTTTTCTCGCACAAAATTTGTATGGGAAAATTGCAACGCGAAAGCTTCGTAGCAACATGGGATCGCGCTAGCGCCCCACCCAACGACGGCCCCTGCTTACAACCCTGCAACCGATGGCCTGCTGCAACCCATCCATGCATAGCCCAGAACACACACCCAATCTCTTTCAACCAATTCTATGAGCCAATAGCCACCCATCCTTCCTAGAAATCTCACCCATAATCCCTCCCCCGGAATGAGCCAGAGACGGGGATCCAGAAACCTTCTTCGGTGAAGCCACGGAAATGCTGTACGAGTGCTTGTAATTATGATAAGGTACGGTAACCGTATGCGAACTTGGGCCTTACTGGTACTCTTTTTAACATTCGAAAATGGTACGATGCTTGTACGGGTACAGTACGAGTAAACTGTCGTATCAAATTCTATGGTAGAATACCCGCAGAGATGCGAAAACTACAGCACGACTATCTATCTCTGCGAAGTTTCAATACCATTCTTTGTTGCCTTGTTCCCCCCAAAAGTCCTCCAAGAGTGACTCTTTTCCCGACCGTAGGCGCCAGAATACCATCCCAAAGTTTGTAGCATCGCCCAGTATTTTCCCCTTGCCTACAGAAAAGAAAGGAAAAGAAATAAGGTCATTGTGAAAAAATTTCTTCCAACCATCTCTGAATGACTCCCTTCCTCCCTCATCTAATACCGGTACTGATATTCCAGCCTCCATAATAATTCCCCCTTACTACTGCTAGCGTGAACCTACGTGTTTGAGCTTCGTAGATGAGGTCAACTCTGTCATAACCTGGTCGCACCGCCAAGCATTTCATGGATTTCAGGAATGGGGAAAACAGAACTGCAGTGATTCAGGGTCAGGGTTTTTCCAGCCCAGTGGCAACCAAGCAGGAACGCTGTCGCACGCGCGCCCCAGGCCCGAATGGCAAAAGAAAAGAAAAGAAAGAAAAAAGTCCCAGATTTCGCAAGGGCGGGCGATACGGGTTGATGCAGAGCCTACCGATCGACCGCCGCACTTTCTTCAAATACCGCCTCTCTTCCCCCCCTCTTTGCATCTTCTTCTCCTTCCCCTTCTCCATCTACAAAACGAGCAAACACTTTCCCCTTCACCTCTCAACACTACTACCAAACAAACACTTCTTCTCAAATTACCAAACTTCATTATGACTGGACGCGGAAAAGGTGGTAAGGGACTTGGAAAGGGCGGTGCCAAGCGCCACAGAAAGATTCTTCGTGACAACATCCAGGGTATCACCAAGCCCGCTATTCGTCGTCTCGCACGTCGTGGTGGTGTCAAGCGTATCTCTGCTAGTATGTTCCCTTCATAGCTACAACTCATCTCGGACGCAATTACTAATGCATCTATCAAACAGTGATCTACGAAGAGACCCGCGGTGTCCTCAAGACCTTCCTCGAAGGCGTTATTCGCGATGCCGTGACCTACACTGAACACGCTAAGCGCAAGACCGTCACCTCACTTGACGTCGTCTACGCCCTCAAGCGTCAAGGACGCACTCTCTACGGTTTCGGTGGTTAAAGGTTTTCTTCAAGGTGGAGGATACTCCTGTAGTTCTGGCTTTTCCGAGTTTTTCTATCTTAAACCAATGGTGTTTGTCGTTTTCTCTTTAAAGGGGTTCTTTCTATATTTTTTTTTAGGGCGGGCTTTCAAACGGTTCCTTTTTGCGTCTTGTTCGTTACCAATTCAGTTTTCTACTTCCCCTCCGGTGTCATGGAGGAGGAGTGGCTCTGAAGTTGTACTATATGGTAGTCTTGGTGCTATGATGAAACGAGTGTTGAGTTGAATAATCGGGGGAATTGAAATATTCCATTGTTCAGTCAGACTCTTATTAGTATTATCGCTTTTCCCACTATGAAGTTAGAGTGTAGACGTGTTGTTTTGATGCTGAAACTTGCGCTTGACGCGTCCTTACTGTTTGTGGCAATCGTTTCGTCATGATGCCACAGACTCCGACATGGTTATCGTATCTACGGCGCCTATAGTAGCACCATGGCGTCAGTCGGCTATGGCCCGGGTCTGGTATCGCGATACTTCTTTCGTATGACAGGAACCTTCATCTCTAATCCAATCCACCGAATCACATCCCAAGAGTATTGTAAGAGTATTGTATTCAAATAATTTCATAACAAAATAGACTACCTTTCCCGATAGAGACCCCCCAACATATCCTTCGTGAATCCCACTTTAAACCCCATAACGCAGTACCGCATCATAGATCCATCACAACCCAACTGCGAACTCTAACCTCCAACCAAATATAACAAATAAATACCATTCTTCAACCACAAAAAGAGAAATGAAGAGAGGGGGGGAAAAATATGATAACATACGATACCATTTCCACTAACCCTAAACTTCCCATCACCACACCGACACAATAAAACCATCCCCTCCGCACACTAACCGTACTATCATACTACACTACCCCCCCAAACTGACCGACACAAACCCTACCAGACTCCACACACATACACATACACCCAAAGGCATCACTCAACCCCCCCTTCCCCCTTTCCACCTCTCTCCATAACTTCCTTAAGCTCTTTCCCCCAATCAGCCCCCTCACCCATAAACAAAATAAAATAAATCCAATACCGAGTGATATCACATGACACATCTTGACGCTTACCTCATATATGCCAAGACATGCCCTGCATGGCTAGGATCTAGGTTTTCGTATGATACGGAGCCGAACAGTTTTTTTTTTTTGATCAAGATCCCTGCCGCGAGGAAAGGCGCCAGATTCGGATGTCGGGCGTAAGCGCTGCCGGCCGGCCGGTACCGTAGTTTATCATACGAGTAGACTACCGTACACAAAAAATAACGCCCCCCCCCCAATCCAATACCTACCATATGATTTCCGCCATACCCTATGATACCGGTACTGTACGGTACGCCAAACACCTCGACAGACAGTACGGCCATCTTCCTCCAGCGAACCAAGCAAGCCCTAATCCATAAAAGTCAAGCCAAGGTTAAAGTAAAAAAGACTCACACGCACGCGAGACTACCGTAATTTACTGTGGTTGTGGTTGGTGAGTATTAACTTTGGGACTTTTGGCATGCACTGGAGGGGAGGGGAGGGGAGGTTTTAGGTTCTGTAGTTAGAGTTTAAAAACGAGTGATTTCTGATGAATTCTCATGGGCTTTTAAGTGTGGGAGCCGGTGTGGGTCAAAAACTTGGGAATTGGGGAATTGGTGGTTTAGGATATTTACGAGTCATGGATAGCTTACAATGTGGTTACATTTATTCAACTCATAGCATGGTCTGGTGTCTTCCCTAGGACATAGTCCTGGTCATTTCTTGATATTTTAACTAGAGAGATATATATATACCTTAAGGGATGACCACCAATTAAGGCTTTTTGAGCTAAACATGCCAACTCATACACCCACGAACGCCCCGCTTTACATTGCTCACAATAACCTTGCATACACATGATAAGTCCATAGAGGTTAGCCTATTGGTTATGCATCTATCGTACTGTAAAAGCTTTTTATCCGTCCGTGCTCAGCTATACAAACTCGAGAGACATGTAACTATCGATGATCGATGAATGAAAGTGTAGGGAAAAAACCCGTTAAAGCAAACCTTAAATCAGAAGAAAATATAAAAATAGTGCGACCAACAGAAAGGGGGGGCCTGAGCTCGAAGACTTTCACTTGGACAAGTTTTTCAAGATCTCAAGCGACTCCCTAACGGTCCTCGTGGTGGCGGTTTCATCTGCCGAGCCGGGAATTTGCTGGGTGGGTGCTGGGGGGTTGTAGTTAGTGTGAACTTGGGAGGCCTGGGCCTGGGGAGCTTGGCCCTGTCTGCCCCAGAAGGCCGGATTAATGTATGCCCCCGTTGGGAGATTACAGAATTGCTGCTCTTGGGGGTTTGATTGACTGGCCAAGTATGGTCTCTGCTGCTGCTGAGTTTGATATGCCGCTTGCTGCTGCTGGAACTGCTGGTGTTGCGGGTGCGGGGGCAGCGAGAATGGCGGGCCCATTGGGAACTGGTGGGTGCTGGGCCATTGGCCAGTCTGCCCTTGCATGAGCCGGATGAACTCAGCTTGCTGCTCCGGGGTTGGCCACTGGGGTGGGAAAGTGTAGGGATGGGGTTGTTGGAAACTTGGGGATGGTTGGTTCGGTTGGAGGCCAAATGTGGGGACCGGGGGGGATGGCTGGGGTCTGTCATAATCACTTTGGGAGTGACTACCTCTGCGACCACCTCTTCCAGCAAAAGAATCCTTACAGCGGTGACTGCCTCTGCCCCGGCCCTTGTCGCCTCTCTTGCGGTTGCTGCCTCTCTGCTCCCCGTAGGTACTAGGAGGAGGGGGGGGTGGCGACGTGTACATTTCTTGTAGATTTGCTGGACGAGCCAGAGGAATGTATGGCTCATCTATGTGGGTCGGAACCGGCTCTCTTGACCCCCAACCACGGCCGCCGCCATATTTGCCGCGAGTGCTACCACGACTATTGTCACCGCGGCCGCCGCCACGGTCACCCCGTTTCTCTTGCCGTCCCTCCTTCAAGGATTTCTTATGTTCTGCTTCTGCCTCATCATCTGAAAACTCTTGCTCTGTGATAGGGATCTCCTCATCATAGAGGTTGCTTGCGTCGCTGCCCTTCATCGCTTTCAATGGCTGTGTGAAGACAAATTCGCTATGCTGTGCCACGCTGAATACCTTGCGCTCCACATTTACACCAAGCTCTTTAATCTCTTCCGGACTCTTGAATCGGACAGTGTATAATGGCATTTCAACACGGCCAAGGACCTCATCGACAACTCCTAGGATAGTACGATCTTCCAATGCCAGCACAGAACCTTCCCCCAAAACCCGCTGGTGTCCCGGATCAGAAGCCTCGATAAGGACCAACTTTCCTACAACAGATTTGACGAAACCTACAGGGTTGATTGTCATATCTTGCGTGAGTAAAATATTCGGCTTGTCGGGCTCTGCTTCATCCTCCGCAATCTCATTTTTGGTGCGGTGTGGGGTGCAAACGGAAGGGGAGTTATCATAGCCGCCATCCTCCCGCATTAATAGCTGGGCCATCTCTGTCGCGTTCATAGGGGAGTAATATCCTTCCTCATCGCTATCCTCTTCATCTGTTGATAATGCCTCCTCTGATAATGCCTCCTCGTCACTGACTTCGTCGTCTGAGGAGAATTGCCACTCCGAATCTGGATTGCCCTTGTTCTCTTGCGCTGCCTCAAGGAAATCTGGATTGATAGGCTTCTTCACACCCTCAGCTGGTGCCTTCGTTTGGCTCGTTGCATCTGCGGGAGGTGGGTAGTTAAGATCTGACTCGGAGGATACCTCCTCTTGTTTAATTTTTTTATGTGAACCTCCCTCTCCCTCGTCCTCAGCACTTCCCATAGTGATATCCGTTTCTGGTGCGAGTGGCCCGGGTGCTGCGGGATTTACTGCAGTATCACTCGGAATTGTAGAAGGAAAAGGGTCAGGAAGACGAGGTGAGTATTCAATCGAGTCGTGGGATTTCACAGATTCGGCTCTGCCGGTGTCGGTTTCATCGTTCCTGGTGGGTCCTTCGAATCTCGTGTGCATCGCCCCCGAACTGGAGCCACCAAGTTCATTTTTGTCTGCGCCTGAAATCTCTTGGTCTGAATCGTAAGAAGCATCAATCAGAAATAATCCTGGTATTTTAAACCTAGAGCTAGACCTTGGAAACAAACATGATCTAGGAGAGTAGAGTTCAGGTTGATTTGTGGGCAGTGAAACTGCGGGTTGACCTGCAGGGTGCGCCTGTTGGTCGGGCATCGGGTAACCGTCCGAATTCACGATCCCTTGGAGATCGGTGTTCAGGTTTTGCGCGCTGGTGGTGATTGTACCGATGAGTTGAGAGAAGGTTTGCGTATGGGGAAAATGTTTTCTTGTGGAGGATGGAAGAGAGAGAATGAGGCTCAACAGGAGAATTTACGGTATTGGCATTCGGAAAATCTTAGTCTCCTTTTGCAGCATCTGGGTGGTACGAGTTAGGGCCAAGGCCCTGAGGCTCGAACATGTGCAGGGTCCTATTGTGATATCGGCGTGTTGACAGGAGAGGAAACTACGGACTACAAACGACAGACAGACAAAACCTAGATTTCTCACACTGGGTACAGCTTAGGTTTTGGGAGAACCCGGAAACTTCAAGATCTCACAAAGCTCGGGAACGACGGTGCGCATTATGGCAGAAGTGCGCTCTAGGGGCCAAGCTCGAAGGAAAGGGGCCGGAGAAGCCGGAGGTAGATATCCAACTCCTAGCTCACCCGAGAGGGTGTCTATCTCGGAAACCAATGCGGAGAAGCCCGTTGGGTAAGCTTAGTTACCCATATAGCTCTATTTGAAGGCTCCTAACCACTGATTTATTTGTCGCCTAGGCCACACGTGTCTTGTCCGATTATCTCTCCAACATCAGCGTTTTCGATTCTGCTTGTCGTCCGATTGCTTTCTGCAATGTATGCTACCATCCCAGATTGCGACGAGGGTTAGTATTTGCCGGGTGTTCGAGGTGTGAATATGGCTGATTCTTTTTCTAGTCTTCAATTATTGGGAACCTGCTCATTACCTTACGCATGGATACGGTCTTCAAACATGGGAGTATTCGCCGGTATACGCTATTCGTAGTTGGGCCTATGTGGGACTACATGCTGTTGCCACTAGAGCGATGTCTTTGGTTCCCCAGCTTGAGAAGACCCATGAGTTCTACGGCCTGAGGTGTTTATTTGCTGTGTTTTGTGCTTACTCCGAGAAAAGACTGTACACAGCGGTATCATCAAACATCAGCCCGAGAGTCGGAATTCTGTATCTTGTACTTACTATTGGAAGCGCTGGCATGTTCCATGCAGCTGTCGCGTTTCTTCCATCTACCTTTGCTATGTACACCACAATGCTCGCAGTGGCGTCATTCATGGATCGTCGTTGGGGATTTCGCACTGTTCAAGGCGTTGTCTGGTTTGCAGTTGGGGGGCTACTTGGGTGGCCTTTCAGTATGGCCATGTGCATCCCATTTGTGCTTGAAGAAATCTTCATGGGATGTATAACCTGGGGTCTTGTTCCGACTGTTTTACGGCTGGTCAAAGGCGGGGCTGTGTCATTGATTTTGCTTGTAAGTTACGTTTCTGTAAGTTTAGCGCGTGAGCTAATTGGTTTGGTAGGCCTCAATCGTTGGTGTGGATTATTTGGCCTATAGGAAACTTGAAATAATCCCTTTGAATATTGTTCTTTATAATGTTTTTAGCGGAGCTGGAAAAGGTCCAAATGTTTATGGCACGGAACCATGGTGGTTTTATCTAGCCAACTTGACCCTAAATTTCAATATCCTGCTTCCCCTTGCCCTGGCTAGTTGGCCGCTTTTGGTAAGTGGCTTTA
This sequence comes from Tuber brumale, assembly GCA_014065205.1. Classification (NCBI taxonomy): domain Eukaryota; kingdom Fungi; phylum Ascomycota; class Pezizomycetes; order Pezizales; family Tuberaceae; genus Tuber; species Tuber brumale. The sequence goes on along the minus strand of JACCEG010000024.1, from coordinate 597,660 downwards.
GCTGAGACTTCGACTAATAATCTAACTTGACTAACTCATGTTTTCGACAGAGCTTGTATTATCTTGCCTGCCGAAGTGTAGTAATTGGTGTTACACCCCGGATGGCGTTAATTTCTCTGCCATTCTACCTTTGGCTTGCTATTTTTACGGCCCAACCTCACAAGGAAGAACGGTTCATGTTCGTGGCTTATCCGGCGTTGTGTATAAATGCAGCCGTCTCATGCCATGTTATCCTCACTGTCTGGGGAGGCCTCTCGGGCCGTCTCACCAACGGAAAAGCTCGAGAATTCCTCGACCGGACTGTCATAGTTGCACCTTTATCGTTGGCAATGATAACTTCTATTAGTCGCATACTGGCTGTGACTTCGGGATATTCCGCGCCGCTGCATGTTTACTCCGTGCTACCGTCCGACGCGCAGGGATACCTCTGCCTGGCGAAGGAATGGTACCGGTTCCCGTCGTCTTACTTTTTACCAGGTGGTATGAGGGTAAAATTTGTCAAGAGCGCTTTTGATGGGCTCCTGCCTGGCGAATTCCCCGAAACCGGCGACCCTTGGTCACGGCCGGGAACATGGATGATTCCTTCCGGCATGAACGACGAGAATAAAGGGGATCCATCGAAATATGTATTAATCAGCCTTCTGCGAAAGCTATGTTTAAACATACTAACATTGTTGCAGGTGTCATTGGAATTATGTGATTATATGGTAGAATCCTACTTTAGCCGTCCGGTGGAAGAATTCGAGCCAGATTACGCGTTAGATCAGGGGCAGTGGGAGAGTGTATACTGCGAGAACTTTCTGGACTCTACGCAGACTGGTATGCTAGGGAGGACGCTGTGGGTGCCAAGCTGGGTACCTGTGAGGAAGAGCTGGGGCAGGTATTGCCTTCTCAGGAGGACAGCTCGGTAAATAGTGTTGCTCTTGTTCTGTATAACTGGGTTGGGGATTTGAGAAGCGGGTGTAAGCCTTACAGTGTTGCATTGTTGGTATGGTGAATCACGCAGGTGCTGGTGGACTCGCGGTGTCGCAATAGATATACTTAATGGCCAATTGCGGGTAGACAGCTCTCTCGCAACTAACCTGCACGGAAGGCCGTGCGCGTCCGTACCCCATCTGAGCATCCACCCCCTGCCTGGGGAAAACCTGGCGAGTGAGCAATGGTGATTCACAATACTTTCGGATGGACTGTGCCATGTGCGGGAAATTCAGTCTACCAACTGCTCTATGAAGAGTGGAAGTATCCGTGGCATGAGTGGTGGTTCAAAGCACCCCATATCTGTTGGTACAAGCTGGCAAATCGTGTACCTGTGGGGCATGGAGAGTTTTTAGCGAGTCCCGGAAATTCAAAGCCCCTTCCCTGACACGAGCAGTATGAGACTTTTCTAGCCAATCTTGTTCCCCAACTCCCATAAATGGTTCATCCCATGGCTTGGAGATAGGTGGGGAATGCTGCACCTGGAACTGGCAGGTTCGGAATGCATAGGGTTAGGGTTGTCCTGACAACGGATATTGAATCACTGGGTAGTATCCGGAATATCACCGGTTTCTTTATTATCAATTGGCTACCCTAGAGGTATTCTCTGGGTGAAATATCGGCACTCTGGTGTGCTTAGTATGCTGTAAGTTGCATCTCTTGATACGCAGCGGTACAGATACCGGTACTAGTCGGAATCGTACTCGAGTATTTAATGTCTTCAATACGGGTGGACAGGTGTGATACCGTAGCTGCTGTAGCCAAGGCTGGCTGTGCAGGCCTCGCACACACAACAAGTTTATGATACGTGCAGATAATTTAGCCCTGATAGGCAAAAAGATCCCTCCCCGGGCTGCCGACCATGGTTAAGCGTTGTCCTTAGACTATCGATAACTACCGGCCTCGCTATCACGTGGCTTGGGCATTGATACGGTAGGGTGGTCTACTCGAGTACGTTCTGTACCTCATGCGTTCAGGGCTCCCCGGTAAAATTGTGGAGGTCTTTATAAACTTGGTGGGCTTTCTTTCCCACCCCCTAGTCCTCCACTTCAAGTGCGGAAGGAAGAAAGCAAGCAGAGGGAGGAGCACGGTAGACTACCGTACACCGGGGATTGAATATGGTACTGCTACTATCGGTTCAAGAGCACCTGCTGCGTCATTTTCCGGAATACCTACTTGCGACAGCATCACTGTCTGGTTTTGCGGTTTTGATATTGAGGTGGAGGAGGGCTCGGGGGGGTGGTGCGCCTATTCGGCCTTCTTCGGTTGGGAGGGGACCGGCGAGGGAGCCTGGTGGTATGCTATTGCTACTTTATCTTCCTCCCCTAACATGAAGAAGGTATTTGTCTAACGAGCGTATAATTATTCAGTCTGGATACCACTAGACTTCGAGTCCCCTACCCCACCGCCATACCCAGGCTGGGACATCAGCACGACAAAACCGCTCCCGTACCGCCCCTTCCGCTATGGTCCAAAGTACCCACCACCTCTCCCTCTTTCCTCCCCCCCACCCCTTCCTCCCATATTAACCTGTATTAAAGATACAACATAACAATGGGTCTCCGCAAAATGCCCTTCGAAGAATGGATTGAACTCGACAACCAATTCCCAACTTACCACTCCATCAAGGCCTCCCGGATCCTCTCTCGGGGTACGAGAGCTAGTACTACAAATCCAGTAGCCTACGACGCTGCCATGGAACTCCTCGAGCACCTCGTCGACTACCTCCCCGCGCGCTATCCCTCCCTCTACACCCGCACGGGGGCCGGCATGCACAACACTTACACTGGCGAAACTTTCGACATCGCCGCAACACCCCTCCACGAAGACCCCGTGCAGATGGCGGCTAGGATGGTGCAGGACGACCTCGCCATTATGATAGAGGGAAAGGACGGGCAGTACTATTTACAGGCGGGGAGTATTCTCCTGGGGGGGTTTTGGCGGCTGGGGGATAAATTGGGGATGCCGTTGGATGAGATACACACTACTGGGGATGTACCAGGGTATAGGGAGAAGTTGGCCAAGGGGATGAATAATTTTTTCGCGAGGGTTATGCCGGGAGGGCCGGTTATCAGGAATAATGTATGTTTTTCCTCTCTCAGTATGGAGGGAGGGAAGGGGGGGGGCGACTAATGCGGAATCGATAGTATTTCATGCAAGCGGACGACTCTCTAGCCTGGTCTCACAGCATCGGTTCTGAAGACAGTGGACGGATCGGGTGGTACACAAGTGAAGCTAACAAGAGTATTGAGCATTACCATTTCAGGTCTGAAAGGCAGACATTGAGGAGGTTGCCGAGGAGTGGGGGGGTGGTGAGAATCCACTTTTATTCTTTCTTCTCGCCCTCCCCTCTCCCTCTTTACTGATTGGGGGACGAGGAATGATCAGGTATTCACGATACGTACATACTTCCTTCCTATTACTGAAATGGCCAAGGAGCCGTACGCCCCCGGCCGATTGGCTTCCGCAATACGCAGCTGGGGCGACGGCGTCGCAAAGTATAAAGGTCAGGAGCACTGGCAGGACGTACTCCTGGCCTACCTGGATAAGGCCCACGAGCGGCAGATGGCTGAGGGACTAGAACCTGAGAAGGAGGAATATGTGTATCCTTACTAACCCCTCCCCCTTCTCTCCCTCCATACCGTATAATATAACAACTGCCCCATATCGTACTCCTGGTGAGATTAATGAACACTCCCCAAACGCTTGTAAACCTGGGATATCCGCGGAGCAAGCTGATTTATCCAAGAACCGAGAGCATAGATCGGTCTGCAGTGTCTTAGTTGCTCAAATGTCCAATGCTTTTTGAGAGGTGGTGAACCCCGTTGTCAAAGTCACTCTTTTGGCTGTTTTTGGTTGCATCGTCGTCATGTGTGTGTTCGGGTTCTTAATCTCCTAGGGGGTGTTCGCGCACATTTCCGAAATGGCCAGGACTTTTATGGCGGAAACTATCATAAAACGAATGAGGAAATTCGAGTGAAATCCGATGATCACAATTGGTGAAGGGCAAGGGTTGGGGGTGCTCGGTATCCCTCCTCCTGTTGCTCTGGTGGTGCTCCCCGCAGTATTAGTATCACCAGTTTGCTTTCACAACTATCATATGATACTTGGATTTGTAATTTAGCGCCTATCCGACTGATTGAAGTTGTTATTGTGCCCTCAGGTGAATCAGCGGTCGCAGTGGTGGTGCGCCCCAGTTACCCTTGCGCCCAAGTACTGTACTCGTGCAATACATGATCCCGCCCAGCTCAATTTAATTAATTCAGGGACCCAATGTTTATTTGTTCCTGTTTATCCTTCCCATCCCAACCAACCCTTTTATAATTTTACAAAAGGACAATGATAAAAGAGAATACTCAAAAAGCCCAATCCATACTCGGCTCTTCAAACACCGCCACAGGGGGCTTGGCCGTCCCGCCCACGCCACCACCAATCCCCGTAATTCCCAACTTTATACTGGCCGCGGGCGGGGGCTCATCCACGACCGTTATGGAGCTCCTTCTTCTGAAGTGGTGCCGCGGACTGAATTGGATAAGTGGTTTGTGCGCGTCTTTGCTTGTCCTTAGGAATTCCCAGTTACGCACTACAATATTCATTAGGCCGCTCATCATCTTTACTTGTGGGGAGGGGGGATTGGTACCTAAATCCAAAGCGAGTAGGTCACAGCCCATACGGTCGTATAGTCTGGCCGTGTGTAGTAGAAATTGGAATTCCGCCCCCGGACTAATCTTTTCCACACCGCGGAGGGTTTGCAGTGTTTTTTCGCGGATCTGGCGGTAGAGGATTACTAGTGCTGGATCGTCTGCTAGGAATAGTCTTGCTTCGATTTTAGTCGGGGTGGATGGGGAGTCGGTGCCTTGGGTTGTTAGGGATCGTAGTGGTGACTGTTATTATTATCACTCGTTATTTTTAAACTCGTGGTGTGAGGAGGGTGGGGAGGAAGACATACGAGTAAGCATCGAACGGCCATATCCTTCCTCCTGAGCATCCAAAACGCCCACGTCGCCAGCCAGCGATTACCATTTTCCACAGCGAGCGGTAGGATCCTGTCTTGCAGCAGCGCGCGAAGGACCGGACCATTGTCGCCTTCATAGACTCTTGCTACGGCGATGGCGAGTTGCATGTCGTTCATGCGGTCGAAGCAGACGTTTACAGCGTCTTTGAGACTATCTGCTAGTAGGAAGAATGCTGCAGCGTATTCTGTTCGCCTATTGTTAGACAGAGTGGTAAATGAGTGGGAGAAGAGGGTGAGGGGGGAATGGACCGAATCGATGCTTCCCCATGAGCGCGTACGCATTCTTCATGGCGGCGGTTTTCCACCGCGGATCCGAGAAGTTGTTTGCTAGGAAGCGCTGGGTGGAAGCTTGTTCTCGGTTCCAGGACGCCATGCGCCAGAGGCCTATTAGGACGTTCTTCTTTTTGAGGGCAAGGTAGTGTAGGGAGCAGTCTATGGGGTTTTTCTCAAAGGTGCTAGTGTAGTGGTTTCGAGCTATGACTTCGAAGTGTTTGTGCTAGGGGTGGGTTAGCTGCTGTTGTAGGGGTTGGAGAGAGTGGGGGGGGGGGGCACTATGGCTTCTGGGTCTCGTAACCACATGAATATCCCACTCTCACGGGCTTGTGGCCACATCATTTTTCCTTTGGCGTTGATGTTCACTAGGTCGATTAAGATCTCTTGTGAAGCGCTATGGAAGGCCCAGACGAATTCGCGATAGGACATGTCCGCGGGTTCTCTGCGGAGGCCGTGTTGACGGAAGGAGAGGAGATATCTGGCGCCGTTCTCATCGATCGAGCGACGGTGCTCTTTGACCTGTGCTACACATTCTACGATGCCTGCCAAATTGATCTGTTCTGTGCTCATAAGGTGCGGAATATGTATCTTGGTCAGCAGGCTACAAAGCGACTTTGCTAGTGGCTCGTCAAAGTAGAGTAGTTCCTCTTCTTCCTGATAGCTGCTGAAGAAGCCGCCAGTGAGCTTGCCAGTTCTCTTTACGGTTGACAAGTCCTATTCCCGAGTCAGGGGCTGTGATCCTGCATCCTAAGTAGCGGGTGAGCCTCACCTCTTCCCTAGTCAAAAACGTATCAATCGGTATCTCTAGAAAATTATCCAAGGGAATCTCCTCATGAAAGTTCTTCAATTCCTTATGTAACCTTACCAGAATCTCTTCTACCAGCCCAGACTTCCCAGCGAGAATACACTGCTGCAAGAACTGCGGATGATAAACCGGAACGGGGCCGTTAAGATGAGATACTATCTCAAATATATCGTCCAACCGTGCTTTGAGTGAAGATAGCTGGAGTTTCTTGGAGAGATCATCTAGCTCTTCAACCTTCCTTGAATAGATGAAAAGCTGGTTTCCGGCGCCAATGACCAGGCTGCCGTTACTCAGCCATAGCGAATCACCGATTGGATGGGGAGTGATATCCCGAATATTGATCTGCCGGAAAGAAGCCCATGCTGGCCCAGCACTCAAGTAATCGTATCGGAGCTGGCACATCAAGAGTACTCGATGCGGGAACCCGACAGCTAATATCGACTGTGAATCTGGAGTAGATGTCCAATCTAAGTCTTGTATTACATCCTGGCTTTCGAAGTGTTGCTGATATTCCAATTGTGCAGCCCTCGAATCCCAGATCGTCAATTCACTGCGTCCAGAGTTGACAAGTGCTATCTTTCGTATCGAGTTCCCCTTCGCTAAAGAGGGATTTTCAATACTAGTATCAACTGTTGAAGTCGCCAGCCAACGAAGGCCCGACTCGTCTGGGGATGCTTTTGCAGTCCATGATTGTAAGAGACCTGACTTGTCCACTGTTACGACCACCTCTCGAGAGAAGGTGTCTAAGGTGCCTGATATTGTTGCATTCCAGCCCACAGGGTCAACTGGCAGAATCATTAATAGATCCTCCTTCATATCTAGCGCGAACGTAGCAAACTCGTGAACCGTCGGCCGAATATCATTGATTCCATTCGCCAGCTCACTAGGCTTCTGGGGTAGTGTGATGCCCCATGCGATTCCCTTCATCTCCGAGCTCAACGCAACGACATGGTACTGTTTTAGCCCATCTTGTGCCTCCGGTAATAGTAATAGGCAAAGCATCTTCCCAGCGACTTTGAAATATAGCCGTTCAAGTTCCTTTGCCACGGATTGAGTCGAGTCCCATAATACCACATGGCCATCGTGTAACGTCATCACGTAGTTTCCTGCCAAACCATAAGCATTTGACCACTCGAGACAGACTCAGGCAGCGTACCATTATCAAGAATTACAGCTCTATGCACACGACTCGCAGGTGATATGGAACTCTGCTTTGAAAGCGCAATATTATCCCCCTTCGACTGCGACCAGACCATAAGCTCATTCTCGCGAGTTGACGACAGCATAGATTTCCCATCTGGAGTCCGTACGAGCGTCTCAATGGGCCCGGAATGCCCAGTCAATACCCCTAGAAGGCTGGCTCTCCTCGGACGGGGCGAAGGATCTAAGAATCGGTCTAATCTAGCTTCATACCAGAATACCCTTCCGTCGAACACATGCGCCAAAACCATTAAACCTATCACTCGTCAGCCATTGCTCATCATGGCGCCCCCGCGGGAAAAGCACGGGAGACGAACCTGCGCCCCCCAGAAAGCAATGAAACTGTACAAACGTCTCCTGTTCTCCCTTAGCCACAAACTCCATCCCAGAATTCTCAGCATGCATGACGCTAAAGACATTAGTGGTCTTTCGGGCCCTGCACCCCACGTTCTCCAATCCCCAAGCGCTCATCCTCCCCCGTCCGTCAAAAACCACACAGATCTCCGGACTCCGCTTTGCAACCTCGACAAGTCTCTGGAAAACTTGCTGCCCCCTCTCACCCTCATCCACAGAACAAACCGCACTCTCAACAGCATGCGTAAACACGCACCCATCCACGATCATCACATATCGAGTATCAGACCTCCTCGCCATAGTCTTCTCATCACACAGGCCATCCGGGATGGACTCTCGGAGATCTATGACAGCCCATAACTGAAGAAGGTGTAAATCATGTGGATATACCGGCGCCCAGACCCGCAGGACCCCGTCCGCGGCGATGGTGTAAAGGACGTTATCGACCGACTGCTCCCGACTGAACGGCCTTCGCCAGTGAATCCTCGTAACGGCGCGTGGGTGCGGAAGGTAGGAGAAGTCGAACTGGACGTCTCCGGTGCAGAGTGATGGGCGTCTCCATATCTTCACCAGGCGGTCTGATTCCCCGACTGAGGCGATGAGAGAGGCGTCATAGCTGAACTCCCCGATGTGCACTTGGTTCGCGAGGAGTTTTTCCCATATATTTTTCGGGGGCACGCGACGTGTGTTCCAGAGTGTAAGACTGGTGTTGCCGACTAGCAGTTCTTCCTCCCCTCCCCAGGATACCGTTGATGGTCTGGTGTTTCCCTCTATCTCTATCTGGCTTTGCAGAACCCACTATTCCTTTCCGGTCAGCAGAGCTTATCTGGAGAGTCTATCGGATACAAACCTTCAGGAACCGCTCCTCACCCCCCGTTGGCGCATAGACAAACACCCTCCCCTTCGCAACCGTAGCAATCTTCCCCGAAATCTCATCAACAGCTACCCCAAACACTTCCACATCGTGATAAATTGTTTGTATAAGCCGGTCCACACTGCCGAGTAATACCAATGCGCATCCGGAAACGTACGCCTATCTCCCCTCCCCCACCGACATTATCAGCCACTCCAGAGGTGTGAAAATACTCTAGGGCAGGAGGGAAGGGAAAAGGGAAAAGGGAAGACAAACGATTATTCTTTTCCGCCCCCATTCAACCGTGCAAACAGCTTGTGAATTTGACTGAGGCTTTCCCGGGAGTAAAACTGAACGCAAGGCCATATCATGGGGTGTACGTATCGGGGGGTGAAAGAGCTTCAAATCGAAGGACGGAGCTGCTACAGTATGGTAAGTCAGTTAGTTAATGGTTGATTGGATAGGAGGAGGGAAGGTTGCAACTAGTATGATATGTGGCTGGTATCTCATGACTGGAAAAATAGGGGAGTAAAATGCAACGGAAATCATGGTATCACGTGAGAATTTGTCAAACTGATTATTAGGCAAGGAGACGGGTACTGTACTTGAGTACAGGTGGTGGGAGAGCTTTTGCTATGGTTTGTATGATAATATTATGATATATGATAGTTCTTGGACAAAAGTCATCATTGGTGGGATACCGCCCAAAACACACCAAAAAGTGGGTCAAAATTTGGGGTTATGGAAATTGCAAATTGCACCCCCATCTCTTAATCAATTGAAACAAAAAATATACCCAATAGATAGCTGGAGACCTACATAGGAGTTTTGAAATTCACATTTCTGTAATAAAGTTATTTGTTCTGTGAACAGCTCTCAGCACTTGGTGCAACTTATTCCAAAACCAGACTTAAGGACTGAGAATTTGTATGCACCCTCATACAAAAAGATGCTCTCTCCCAAAGTCACTACAAATCACTACAGTTCAGGCAATATTGAACCATATGCTTCAAAAATTTAAATCTCAGAATTGGAACACCCAAAATTACTATTTCATGAAGAATTGAACTACTTCCACTGCAGGTGGTTGAATCATGGTGCTGTGAAAAGCAGTATTTTTGGTGTAAAGGTGGCCGTCAACGATGACTTTTTGTCACCGAACTGTAGCTACAGGGCTTACAAGGTCTCGAATTCAGAATCTCTACTGTATGCAACGGGAGTTGGCGAGACGCGCGATATTCATGGGTGCAGGAGAATTAGGCAATACCGATGCTTGTTTGGATCGGAAAAATTATTTCCCACGGAGAAATATGTCACGGGATATACCATTGTCTAATGTTAAAGTTACAGTATTAGGACCTAGACATAAGCTATCATACTCAGTACACCGCATGAACATCACAAAGCCCATACAGGAGGTACTGTACAACTCTAGTATAACAATCCAAAGAAGGTTAACAATTACACTTAATTCTGACAACCTTTATAATCGATCCCATCATAAAAAGAAAAAGTACGTTTCCATAATGCTTTTCATCCACCAAAACTCCCCCAGAAACAGTGAAGAGGAAAAGGAATAAAAAAGTAAAAAGAATAAACAAAGAACTTCCTTCACTCCCCCAATCGTGACCTCCCAAGTTCCCTCGACCTTCGAACGGTAGACCTTAGAAGTGGGCTCGCAGGTGCTCGGTCGACAGTTCTCCCAAATAATCTACTACCTGGCGTTCCACCAGGTGTCCTGCCAAATAACCTACTCCTTGCGAGCACGGTGGTAGCAGATGTTCTCCAAGGAGTAGGCATTACTACAGTCGAACTTCTCGGGGGATTTGGTGTTCCAAGAGGAGTACTCGACTGCTCCGCGCCAGGCAGGAGAGGTGGAACCCAATCCTCGCCAAACCCTCCTTCGATTGTATCATCTATGCCCGGTGGAATGAGTATTCTTGTCCTCTCTTGCTCTTCGAGTCTGGAATCGATGTTATCTCGTGTCCGGATCCTCCACATCCTGAAGAGTGCCTTGAATCGTTTCCTCTCGAATCTGCTGGCTGTCATGCGAAGCATGTTCAAGTGCCAGGATTTGGTCTCCCACAGGCTGAAATACTTAATCGCCGCCCGCACTGTTGCTTCTTCTGAGAAGAGTCTAGCTTGTTCTTCAAGTTCCATGTATTGGTTATGGTGGTCAGTCCAAATGATGAGGTGCTGTCTCATAATCCGGAGGTTACTAGCTTCTTCTGCCTGCACGGCGAGTGATAGCATACCCCTCGCCCGAGTCCGCCATCGCCGAAACATGTCAAGCGCAGTGTTTATCATCCGGTCATGACTGAAGCCTTGCGCAAAGTCATTCATTTCTTGGATTCTGTTGAATTTGTTTCCCCAAATCTCTAAAACCTTTGTTGCAAGATTTCTCTTTGTCTTCCGGGCAGCCGTCCGGTAGGCCACCCTTAATCTTTGTTTCCTAGACTCCCTGAATGCTCTCATCCATCTCCTCAGGGTTCTCCTGACAGTAAAATAGTAAACCGCATCATCCGCCCAATCGTCAAGTTGCACGTAAACATCGCTTTTAGCCCTCCATTTCACGAGTGTCCTGCTGACAAGATTACTTCGGTATATCGCTTGTGCTTCACCCTCCGAGAGTTGTGTAAGCCGTAATTTTCTTCGTAACATGCGCCAAGCATGGGCTGCGATCCTGCGATCCCGTCTGACAGTCATCTCATGGCATAGGTACTCCATCTTATGGCTCCGGAATCTTTCCACCCAGTGAGACAAAGCGTCCGCCTTCAACTCCCTCTCACTGTGCGTTCTGAACTCCCGAACCCTCGTGTGTAAAACCCATTCATGGAGCGTGCCCACAGCAATCCTTTCACCTACTCGTTCAACCATAACGTTGTGTCTTACTCTCAACCTCCAATGGCGAAAGATGGGCCCAAGAAGCCGAGTTCTTGACATCCCCTCAGCCTCGATTGACTGCCTTGCTCGTGTTCTCCAGGCGACAAAAAACGTGTCCCCAATGCGATCATTGACTAATTCAACCATGGCACCTAGTAGAGGTGTAAAACGCGTCTCTCGACGCCATACCTCGAAGGTACTGCGAGCCAGAGACCATTCCCTGTGGTCTGCGGCGATATCTGCCTGGTCGAGACATTTGATGGTACGAAAAGACCAATGTTCAAAAACAACTTGCAGGGTTCGCCTCCTGAAGAAAGCTGCGGCCATTCTGTTCATGCGAATCTTCTCCTCTGTACGATCCACCCATACAGAGAGTTTATCCAGTAGAAGCTTCTCATTACTCCGCCTCGTTCCTAGCACCCCACAGAGCTTGAAGAACCAAGTCCAGTAAGCCCGATGCGCAAGATTCCTCTCGAAAACTTCCTGTGCTTGTGCTGCCATTTCCATTTTCCTAGCCAAGTTGTTCCTCCATTTCAAAAGCGCGCCGGATAGTTGGAAAAGTCGAATTTTCCTATTGCTTTCGACGACCACCTGCTTCCAAGCACCGAAATATTTCCTCACGAGGATTCGCTCTCGAACATTCTGGGACCGCTGGATAATCGCCGCCGTCTTCTGAATCCAGAGGCGGAACGCGCTAGCCAATAGCCTGGAATTATACCGCACCTCAGCCCGGCGCTCGACGACGGCAAACCATCTTACTTCCTGCCAAATGTCAAAAGCCTGCCGCAAAAGGGTTCTACGATCATGGAGAAAAGCAATCTGCTCGAGCGACCGTCGACGTACCACTCGTTGAATTGTCATCAGATGCCAATGATGGAAGTACTCCCGTAGGACCGTGCGCATCCGGAGGTTATAGAGCGCATCCGCGGCATTCTCCGGTACCCGGGGAGGGTCTGGGATACTGGATGCCTCAAGTCCGTACTCCCCCGCTGCCAATTGCTCGCTGCGACGCCTGACCTCTTCGCGACGAGCCTCCGCCGCGAGCTCCGCCGCTCTAACGGCACCTTCACGAGGTGACCTACTCCCGACACGACTCCCCGATGAACGCCTCGAGGATCGATACTCATCCTCTGCGGTGTATCCTTCTTCCTCCGAGGCTGCATCCACTCCAGTAGCCCTATCTCTTCTCTGTTTTGCCTCTTCGTATCTTCGTCTGGTAAAGTCTGATGTCGCCGCCGGTGTTTCCAAAAACCTCGTTTCCGAGATGTCAACTCCCTGGTTCTATTGATTTCGTTAGTAGACGATTACACAGAAACAGCGGGGCAGCATACATCAAGCAATTGCATGAACTTATCATAAAGTGTATTTCCCTCCGCTCCCTGTAACTGGAGTATAAATCTAAAGTACACACTGTCCAGAGCAGGATTGATCTGCCTGGCAGCAAGAACGGTATCGTAAGCCCTCCATATTGCGCGGAATGACCTGTTCTCCGGAATAACGGACGCGAGCGAAACGATTTCATGGAGGATTTGCAGGTCTTTTCAAACAAAGTCACACATCAGCCTTTCGTCTACCATCCATCAAAAAACGCTAAAACTTACCGGCAGCAGTGTAGTGGTATCTTTGACGTGATGCGACAGCATTACCAGTAGTATCTTGCGGTGGTGGTGGGGGCATGGACGGAACGGCATGAGAAGCAGCGGACAGCCCAAAAATCGGAATATTATCTTGTTAATGAGCAAGTGGAGGAATGGCCATCGGGATGAGGGGAGAATATAGAAAGGATGTTTTCGGAGAGCAGCGAGTGCTCATGGTGGTCCTTCCACCGGGTTCGGCTATTGTTTATTTTGATGTTGGCGAGAGGAAAGGAATCGGCGCTGGGATTTGTGAGAAAGACCTCTCAATCAGAGAGACGCGTGCATCCTTTGTTGTTGGTTGCCCGTTGCGACCGTGGTGGCTGGTAACGGGCGGGCGCTACGCCCAAAAAAGGAAGAATAGTGAATTCTATTCTCGAGTGATTCCCTGTGATACCCCACCGCCAATGTGGCTAGAGATGAACGCACAAAACAAAATTTTGATCAATCAATGCGGAATTCAATCAAAAGCACAAAGCAAAATATACCCGAGCAAACACAATGATATCGCCCTTCCATTCATCAAATTTCAACTCTCGCAACCTAGGCGCTGACCCCATTCAACGATACCCTCCCCTATCAGTGCCATGGCCGCCAGTGTATCTGACAGACACCGCTCATCACCTCCGCTATAGGAAGAATTGGTATGAGGGGCACGCGCAGGGTCCTGTAGCCGTGGCCCCGGGGTTAGGTTCAAGGGTTCCGCATACCGGTAGTTGTGGGAACAAAATCCATCACGAAGTTTCTCATGGAGAAGAAAGAGCTATGCAAAATCCGTGTTGAGGGGAATCCTAGTATTTCCCGAATAGAGACTCGTTGCGCAGAGTGTATTATCAAAATCGGTGGGAAATTCTATCATAGTAGGCCTAGCCCGAGAAATCCCCGCAGTATGATATTTATACCACTAAACGAAACAAATAGCCTCGCCCGATCTATCATGTGATATTTGTTTAATGTGTTCTAAACAGCTCTTCCCGTTATGCTGACTGTTAACACGGCTTGTCCCCCCAGTCCATGTACTCAACGGCCCGGGTGATCAAACGTCATCACCAGACCAAAGGGGGAAATTTTAATATTCCTCAGATCACCCATTTCCTATCAACCCCTACTTACCACCACCACCACCACCACCACCACCACCGCACCCAATGTCAGAATTTACCCCACTCCTGAACACTTCCCCCTCTCCTTCTCCCGACACCTCGGTTGTTATCCCTCCAATCTTCTTAGACCTTGAATCTCAACCCGCACACCCCGGTACCCGCGAGGAGCAGGAAGAAGACTCCCTCCGAAGGAGTCGCCGACGGGCCGATATCGATACTGCTATCGCTGCCGCAGCGGTTGGGGTTGGGGTACTGATGATTGGCCTATTGGCGTTTTTCGGGGGTAACATGAGGGAATCTGATTGCTCGGTGTTGCTTTTGCTTACATATCAGCAGGGATGGCGGCGAAGAGGGGGTTGGCAGGGATTTGGCACCAGTCGGTGAAGCGTATGAATATTGGTAGCAAGGAGATGGATTAGAGTGGGTGCTATAATTGTGGAATGAGTACCTTGCGGTTCTCCTAGGGCGTTATGGATCATCGAGTGAGAGTCAGTGAACACCCTGTTATAGCGAATCAGATAAAGATCAAAAACTCTAGTCACCAACAGGTATCTCGTAAGGCTTTCGGTCTTTGGTTCGTTGTGACGAACTCGCCACCCCTTGACCTGAACAACAAAATTCATAGCCCTGGGAGGTGTGACTTTGCCATTATCGTGAAACACGTAATAGTCATGACTGGTTCCTGCATTCAGCAGGGACAACAAAAATATTGTCACTCGCCCTGAACGAGGTGAAGGGTTCAGGGGTGTAGGGTCAAGCGAAGTCGGGCTCCGGTTGGCTGGTTGGTTGGTTGCAGCCGCAGTTGCAAATGTGGACCCCGATCTGATTGGTTAACATTTCTTGACGTGTTTTCTATACTTTCCAAAACCCATCCACTCACCGTCCACACAATAGACAACCTCCGACGAATTTTTTTTCCATCTTCTCCTTACCCTCACTGCGGACAACAAGATAGGTTAGTAGCACTCCAGTTCTCGAAGAAGTTACAGTTGGAAATGGTGACTCTAGAATGGTCTGTCTCTCTGTTCCCACTAAACATTAGCTATCAGCTCCGAACGACGGTTTACCCACAAACCATGCCATGCTGTCCATCTGATCTATACGTGTCCCCAGTACTTGAATGTTGTCGACCTAATAATCGTGAGTAAGGGGTGGAGGGGGTTGAGCAATGTATGATACCATAGCTGCGAGAGTATTAAAAAAAAAAAAAAAAACCCCTATTTCCACTCTCCCCCTGATATGAGTAAATATCATAACCTTGTATGATAGTTAAGGCTATGATAGATATGTTTTTGTGCAAGCCTAGCATTTCCAATTGATCGGCCTTCACTGTGGTACCTTACTCTTAGCCTGACCGCACCCACCCAGGCAGGAACGAGACTGTTCATTTCCTGCCAAATTGTCACTACCAATTGTGAGGGATACTGGGAGCAGAGAAGAGTAGTAGTAGCCAATGTCTGCTTGTGAAAAGGTTTCCCAGGACTGTATGTAAGAGGCGAACCGCAAGAGACGATGGTATGATATAGTGGCATTTGAGGCTGTATCTACCAGCTTAGATCGCTTCCCGCCCAGGGTACTAACTTAAGCCGCCTTGCAGGGGCTTGCGGAGACCGAGCAGGGCGCCGCAAGTAGTTTACTGGATTAGGAATATCACACTTTCACATTATTATCAAAAATTACTAAAACCACATAAAACGCCCTCCCGCCAGTGCAATTGGTGGGTTCACCGCGCCAGCAAACGCTTAAAAAACATTTAATTCCCGATTAACCGCGCGACAATTACCACCAATAGAACGCTTTGGCGGCTAACTACTACACATATCAAGTCCGATACAATCTCAGTTATACCACGATCGTAAATCACTTCAGTGAAGTATAGAGCAGTTTACAAACCCGCACTCAGCACACCAAATTAACCTCAGGTCCAGGCGTTTCGTCAAGCCAGACTCCAAAAATATCACCTTGCAAACCTCTCCCGTGCCCCTACCTACATATGCTGTGTAGCTCGTTCGAACCAATTCATCATAATATGCCCCCCACCTTTGAAATCTCGATCGGACCCTTCAAGGCACGCCGAGACTCGTGCGAAGGCGACCGCAGGCCACATTGAGCCCACCGCCTCCCGGGGTTCCAACCGCCCACCGCCACCTCCTCGTCTCTGTAGACCATCGCGAATAACCACCGGCACTCTTGTGACCCTATCATCCCTCTCTAAAGAACCACGCCATGTCCAAATACAAGACCAACCCAATAGCTTCACCTCAAATACGATGCTCTCTCGCCACCGGTGTTATGTGTACCATCACGACAGCAAAGTATTTATAGAGAAAAACAAAACAAGACAAACAACGCCTTGGAACGCCCCTTCAAAAGCCCCACCAGGCGTATCCGGCATCGTAGTGGAGCTAATCGAACTTAATTCCTTCCTTTGAGCACTCGCCTGCCATATTCAGGTGCACAGGTACAGGCCCAGGCCCCGGTAATATCGGGGGTGGGGCGGCTGGCCGGGAGTCGGAAGCACCCCCCGATTCGGTAAAGTAGCGCCCCTGGTGCTTGAGCTAGGTTTCGAATTATGAAGAGGCCGTAACCTGCATACTAGGCGCGACCTAGCCCCAGGACGCCTGTCGGGTATACCCTGCTGCATGTGCGGTGTGCTGGTGCGTCGGGAATCTAGATCGAGTGAGCAATTATGATTAGGAAAGATTTTTTAGCTTCGCCTTGTTTTCTAGAACATTACTTTTGGAAGGGAGCTTAGCCTAACGAGCGAAGGGACCAGTGTACTTTGCGCCTTAAAAAAGGACGCCTTTTTAGGGATACCAATAGCAGTAGTCCGCCGGAGTCATGCCTCGAACACGTGAGTGGTGGACCCGTCTCAGCTTTGTGTGTGAACTCGCGCAATTTAGTCTTTCTCCCCCTGAAGATAAGACCCAAGGAATCCCCACAAAAGCCAAATCCGCACCAGGGGGGCACTTGGGGGGGGGGGGGGTGGCCTGACCAATTAATTGGCTTCCATCGTTTCCTTAAAGTGTGGCGATTCGGAGGATTTTGATCCTCCTTCCTTTGCCGGTCAGGCTTTCCTGTGGAGAGGGGGCTGGAGAGTGCGTTCCCTCCTGCTCGGGTAGCTTGCGCTGCTTGCGTACGCACACACACACACACTCCCCCCCCCCCCAGTGGCGAATATGTGGCGTGTGCTGGGTGTGGGGCTGTCATGGCATTAGGGAAGTGTATGCTGCGGGGTGCGGTAGGCTTACCGCTTTCTGCGGCGATCATATCATAGTTGGGCGTTTTGATATAGACACCATACTTGTACTCGAGTACCGGTACTTGTATATCCGCAGGCGGGTGTGAAAGCTGTCGGATCCGGTGTGGTGGCTGGGGGGGAGGAGGGGGGGGTATGTATTCTCAGTGCGTTCCTGTTTACAACTGTCGTAATTCACCGGTACCGGTACTCGTGCTTTCCGGATTGAAGTATCATAGCTCTCTTTTTCTGATGGTAATGTAACTGTACCAAAAAAAAAAAAAAAAAAAAACGACTGCAGCTTTAATCCGACGACGCGGGTGCTTGTGTATATGTGTGCGCGTTGCATCGTCGTCGTCACCATAATATTATTGTTTTACAGCGGCGAGATCATTTCCCCAGTATTATCAAGATCATACAAAGAAGTAATAAGCTTGCAGGGAAAAAAAAAAAAGTCGTTTTTGTGTGATTAACTTCGCTAAGAAAAATAAAAAATAAAAACGGTCAAAGTTATGCGAAACAACAGTTACCATACCCAAAATCCCCGCCAAGAGTCCAAGACCGAGTGATGCGCAGTGTCCCACCCAGTTCCGGCGCGCGCCTTATGATATCTCAACTCACCCCATCTCGGTCGCAAACCGCAACTGCCAACAACACTCCCGACCCGAAACGAACTCTTCCCCCCACACACACCCGAGAAAAAAAAAAAAAGAACAACCACAAAAACGAAAACGAAACGACCAGCACATTTCCATCCATCCATCCCATCTATCCATTCCATGGTTTTTTTTTTTTCTAAAAAAAAAAAAAAAGAAAGCACTGCCCCGAAAAAAAAAACTTAAAACTCCGTTCACCATCACCGCCCCCCCCCCAACAATCCCGCTGCCCTATTTTCGTCGCACTTCCGAATCACAACTATCACTCATAAAAACCACGTATCATAAACACGGATAAACGTGCAAGTAACGTTATACCATACTATAAGGGAATGATTGGGGGGGGGAAGGAATTTCAAATGATTATCTGATTCTGATAAAAAGTGATTAGAAATCTACTGTACCATTCTGTACTATTCCGTTGCTTTCCTTGATATTGCAGTTTTTGTGGTTGTGGGTGACATTTGTATCATAACTCGTACAACTAGTACTAGTACAAGTACGTAGCGAAGGGGGGGGGGGGAAAGGGGAAGGAGGAAACCTGTTATGGAAGATTACCGTACCGGCGCAGTATGTACCGTTACCGTTACCGGCCGTCCGAGCGCTTCTGGACGCCTGCTAAATCCGGAATTAAAATACAAAACAAACAAAAAAAAAAAAAAAACGGGTGCGTTTCCGGTTAGGAAGGGAAAGTATGATACTCGTTGTGTACTTGCGATGCCGAAGTTCCCCGATTTTTTTTTGGGGGGGGGGGGGGAGAAGAAACTGTCGGTAATTTAGATGGATGACAACGCCGATGGAAGGACCAGGGGGGGGAAGGAGGGAAAGCGGATATATCTCTTTTTTTGGGTTGGTACTTGTAAATGGAAAATCAAGGATTCTTATTATTTATTTAACTACGAGTACTTTGTATCGTTGGAATTCTACTTTCTTTGCGGTATTTCCCGTTGTTGGTGGAGGAGCTCCTTTAGGAGGAAGGGTTTTTTTTTTTTGTTCGTGGCCTGTTAACTAAGGTTTATCACGTTTGTGTTTGTGTTATGTTTGTGTGTGTCGCTTTTTGCATTGTGTGGGTTTTTTTAGGTGGTCCTTCATGTGGTATGATACCGGTATGTTAAAAGACAAGGCGGGGCAGTTGGGGAGAAATTTTTTTTTTTCTTTATCAGCGGTCCTCATTCCATCATTCCACCTAAAGATCATGCCAGCTCGAGAGTGAGAAATCATGAAGACTCCCCACCCTTCCCTTCCCTTCCTTCCTTCCTTCCTTTTCATGCATTGATTTATCCGGCTATGCCCGGGGGTTCATGCTGCCAACTAACCAACCAACTAACTTTTTACAATATCATGACTTTTTTTTTTTTTTTTTCAGTTTTCTAAATGCTGTCAGCTTGATAACCCCCAACAATTCCCCCCCCCACCTCCAACCTTCAACCTCCAACCTCCTCCAAAAGAATGCCTTAGTCTCTCCCCCCCCCCATGACTTTTATTTTACTTGTTTCGTCTTGTCCACGAATCGTTATTATACGTGTTAGATGGATGGATGGATGGATAGATAGATGGGGGAGGGGAACGGCCGGTGTAAGGACCTCATCGCCGATACCCGTACCGGTACGGTACAATACTGTATCGTAAGTTTCCCCGAAAAGTTGTTTGTATCGTGTCAATTTCCACAAGAGGTATGTGTATGCATGTATGCATGCATGCGTTATAGACAAGAGCCCTGAGGAATTTGTTTTTGTCATGATCTTGTTTTTGTTTATATACTCTAGAGCTAGGTGTAATGTTTTTTTTTTTTTTTTTTATGCCGCGGGAATCGCCTCGGGGGGAGGGATGGAGGGAGCTGAAGAAAAGATATAATTTCGTTAAATGGAATAAATAGTAGGGCAAGATTTTTTTTATTTTTATTTCATTTCATTTTTTTTAACTCGCAGAGTAGGATGGTCCATGCTATAAGTTCCTTATATGGGTGTAGAATCTTGAGTGGGGTGGATGGATTGGTTGGTTCTACAATAAAAAAAGGGGGGGAGGGGGTCTTTTTTTTTTTTTTCCACGAGATTTTTTATAATACGTTATGGCACGAGTAGCAGCAGCAGCAGCAGCAGCAGCGGAGCATGAATGTGTCTCGACTCGATTGATTTATTTTTGATTATGATAATTGTAAAAGGTCATTAGACTTTTATGCAATTGCATTTCGAGCACACACACACACAGCAATTATCTCGTGGACAATGAATGAGTTGGTTGGCGTAAGGCTCTGGGGGGAAAAGAAGAAAAAAAAAAAAAAAAAAGCTGCGATAAGTATATATCATAATTATCATAGTTAAGAGTCACCGAGATAATAATTATGGTGTAATAACTACAGTATCGGAAAAGGGGCATAGATGTTGAAGGGCTCCTCCTTCAGAGCTATGACTTGGGGGCTCACGCCACCATATGATACCATACCATGGCTATGCCATGCCATGTCAACAGCTATCGGGTCGGGCGGGACTTTTAACTGTCAGTGATTTCACAAACGGGTTGCTTCTATCATAGAACTATGATACTCCGCGGTAACCGGTATCGTAGTCTACGGCAGCTCCCGGAGGGGAACGTTACTCGGGTAGGGTGTGCTCGGGTTGTGTTGTCGGGCTGGGTCAACCAACTCTATTCGTACCAACAGATCTATCATATTGCACTGTACCTGTGCCAACTAACTTAAAGACGAAAAAAAAAAACTTGGAAAAAAAGCAGATGGTTAATTTAAGCCTACTGTAGTACTCTGCATGCATGCATGTAGATCAAACCAAACGAGCACCCCCTTTTCAGCTGAAGACTTACGAAGCAGCTTCGTTTCAAGTCTCCAACGCCTACCGGATAGAGTAAAAAGAGTTTTCCGGTGCCTTCCCTCGTGCGGGGGGGGGGCGTTTCCTGTCGTATATCATACCGGTACTCGAGTAGATCGTTGTGGTAATGTAGGCGTACTATCATACTACAGGGGGTGTATGGCATACTATTTTGTCTTGCATGCCTATCAGATTACCGGTACTGAAGTCCGCCGCACGATAGTGGGGTTACAGTATCAAAAATATGCAAACTCGAGGGGGAAGGGGAGGGGGGGGGGGGAGCACGAGAAGGCTCTTTACATGTGACACCTGGAGCTACAGCTATCGCCGCTTTACTGCTATAGCACGCTGCCACCACAAGGAACTTGCGAACGGAGAAGTCATCCATCCATCCATCCATCCACCCATCCACCGATGCAAGGAATGAAAAAAAAAGGATGATTGCGCGTAAAGTGGGGCAAGCAAGCCAGTTACTCGAGTAGAGTGCTCGAGTGCATTCATGCGAACAGGCCCATCAATCTATATCATCATGGGTAGACTATCGCGCAGCACAATGGGGTAACAAACCCGCGTGATACCAAACAAGTTCCAAAAAAAGCCACAAAAAAGCCAAAACCAAAAAACTCTAAAAACCTAATCGTGGCGAAATCCGACACATCCCCGATACGCGAGTGGGGCAATCTGCGCATCTTACCCACCAACTGGGTTCCCCTATGATACCGACAGCCTGTGAACGGGAGGGTTAAACTACTGTAGCTTTACGCGCGTACTTTTGCAACAGGGAAAGACCAGGAAGCGAACCCGGCCAGAGCGCAATATGTGAAACATAAAATGCGGGGGTTGACAATGCACGTTATCATTCATTCAGCTGATGATCCAGGTGACGGCAACTCCGGATTAGCCTTTTCTCTGGGTGTGGCCATTGTACTGTACGAGTAGATTGCAGTTGGCTTGGATTGGGGTAAAATTATGCTGTACGAGTATCATAGTGTTGGGTGAGTGTGGCGGAGCTGAGCTAAACTTAAATTCTGCAGTGGGAACTTCAGGAACAGCCGGATGGATCTGACAGGTTTCGAACGTGCCTCTGATGCTGTGCTCTGGTACGTCCAGTACCCGACCAGGGACCGGTTCACGGGAGCAAGGCACGGCATTGGTGAGATCGATCGTGGAAGGCAGGGGTTTTTGGTGCGCCGTGTGAAGCCGCACGATGGAGGGTCTCGCCGGGACGTTGGAGTTGCCTTTCCTAGTACTTGTATGATACGGTCCGCCGCATTTTTTCTTTTCCCTCGTCCCAACTCTATTCCGTACAGACGGGGCTGAAACAGAGAATATTTTCACTGCACCTGCTCTTCCTTTGACCAAAGGGGGGAATTCTTGACGTCCTAGCCTCCTCATTCTCCATTTTTCAAGTTTTTAAGGTACTTTATGTCACTATTGCACAGTAGAGCTTCAGCATCACCGGTTAAACTTGCATGTTATCAAACCCTCCCACAATATCAGGAAATGTCTGATTTGTTCACCCTACTTGTTTTTTTTTCGGGAATTGCTTACCCAGTTAGATCATCGCGAGTGCTCGAACGGGAGGTGAAATGTGCCAGGACGTTGGAATTCCCCTTCTCGGTTGCGAGAGGGGAAACCGGCCCAAATTCAGCTCCCGGCTAAGTCAAGATATACACAGCGCCTTACTGCCGGGCAACTGCTCGGCGATCCCCCCAAAGGAATCGGGATGGTGAATTACCTAATTGCAGGCGCGGGTTACGGCTATCTCCACAATGTTAGATATTGCCTGCTGAGGAATGGTTGTCCTCACCGTATCGCACGCTCTTTCAAAATCGCCTAGCCCAACATCCTAGAACCTTTGTCCTCTCCCCGAGTTCCTACACCACTAAGCCTACAGCGTTATGTTGTGATTGATTTGCCTGTTTGGTACTGTGCTCCCCGACGGTATCTAGTAGGCTACCGGCCGTACTACCGTGCATACTCGAGTAAAATATCATAACCAATACCGCACCCTCTCATTTTAAGTAGATGATCTATTTTTTCTGCTCCACACTACTTACCGATGGAATGGGGGGGGGAATTGGAATGCCCATGCGCACTGCAGGGGAAACTGCGTACGAGTGCAAATGCATGCATGCATGCATACATACATACACATGCACAGGCAAACAAAAGATGTTCGCAGGCACATGAAGTGCCAGGAAAACAAGTTTTGGTGGTTTCAAGAGTATGTATAATAAGTAAGATCGGGAGGAGCCGAAGTTTCATGAAAAGAAGCGTGTGCGACGACGACAACCACCGCGATATATTATGCACGGTGATGATAGCGAATGAGCAAGTGAGCGCTTGCTATCCTCCAGCTTCCGACCCGTTCTGCCCCGCCTGAACTTTCCGCCGCCGAGTGGCTACAGGCGATCACATTACACCTCCGCACGCTCCGGGAAGCGGAAGGTACGGAAAGAGAAAGCGTTTCCCTGGATTATGATACTGTAAGGGTAGAACCTTACGGGATGAGAATAAGACATTTTCCAGCACGGCGTTGTTCGGTGATTTGGTCACATGACATCTGGACTTAGGGCGAGCAAAAGGAAAGAACAGCGAGCCGGCCCAGGTGAGGGAGGATTGATCGGCTTCGCCCATATGTTGAATCATTCTGCGCTGGGTTGGATCGTAGCAAAGGACCTGCTGAAGAAAAGCATGACGATGACGATGATGATGATGGTGGATCGCATACCCGTAATAGTACGTAGCTACCGCCTTGTCTTCCCGCATCTGGTCGATCGGGACCCTCTCTACTCGAGTACTCTGTAGCAAACTGCCCATTAAGAGTAGAGCATGATATAACACCGCAATGCAAATCATTACCGCATAAACTTACTTGTACAGTACCTCCAGCCCCATTACGTTGCCTTATCCCTATCCCTCCTATCCATTCAATCCCATCCCATCCCATCCAGTCCATCCCAAGATTATGGTACAACCATACCCCCCCCGAAACCGTTCCTTCGCCAAGGGCCAATCATCTTTGCCCTATCAGGCAATAAGTACCTGAAGGTACGGCTGTTACTGCGCAAGTATACTCCGAGTGAGTACCACCATCCAGCTGTCCGGGGAAGAAAAAAACCCGCGTCATTTTCAAATTCTCTGTGCCAGACACATGCGAAAAGGGTTCCTCCACATCCTGTTCAATCAACGTGGCGGAGGGGTGGCTGCCACGTTTCCCCCCCCTTTTTTCCGTCCCTTGGATTCACTTTCTTGCACCAATAGGGAAATGTTAAAAAGTGCAAAATCCACAATAAGCAAGAAGAAAAGAAAAAAAAAGGCGTCCACACGCCCTTAGCTAAGCGGGCTGGGGTGACATTATCTTGGTGGTAAGGTCTGCGGTTACAAATTACCGTACCCTATTGCTTTTTGGCGGAAGAAATTGCGGGGTGTGGTGGTCCGCTTGATCTGCACGAGCCTTATGTGGGAATAACATTTTTTTTTTCTTTTCGCCTCTACGATAGGAAGGGGGAAGGAGAGAGGGCTAAGGCGGATGATAACGTGAGTAGGGCGAGGGATGAGTGAGGGGGCTCGAGAACTAGGGGAGACAGAGTGATGAGGCTTGGTAGCGATGGTAGCTAGCGATAAGAGCGGAAATAGCTGGAGAGGGCTCCAGATCTACGGGCCACGTCGAAGACTTTTCGTGAGCGAGCGGATGATTGGATGGATGGACAGAGACGACAGCTGTCAATCAGTTTCTCTTCAGTTATGATTTACACTGCATTACGGTAACCAGAATTCGCGCAGGGCAGGGTAGAATAGAGTACTGGTATCGAAGCATCAGGATGCGTTCGCGATGCGTCTTGGTGGCTTCCATGGATCAACCGACAAGCAGGGAGGAGGATGAACCAGGTGCGGTAACAAGGTCACCAATCGATATAAATATAGAAACATTCTGACTACATCGCGGCAGTACAAGGATCACAATTTCAAAAAACCAGTAATTCAAAACTTGACATGCGACATCTCACTTTTTTGGATCCACTTAAACATCCACAGAATTAGAGTAAAACGGGCGATCTTAACTCAATCAGCCAAACATCGAAATATGGTACACAACCTCCTTTTTCTCACATCGGAGTCCAGAGCACGCACCGCTCGGTGTTCCCTCCCACCCCACAAAGCAAGAGGGAGGGAAGGAAAAGCAAATAAAAAGGAAAAAAGAGGAAGGAGAAGGGACAAAAATAATTATTATTATTACTCGAGTACCGGTATATACCATACTCAAGTACAGTGCATCCCCACCCGAACTATTGTCCCACCGATACTCACGGCCGAAAAACAGCAGATCATTATGATACGATCCATCAAGGAATACCGGTACATCGTTAAAGAATCCGCCGGGTGAAAAAAAAAAAGCAAAGCAAAGCCATCCCTTCCTCCGTGGAATGCCCAAAGCACAATTACAGCCTGGACCGGGCGCAGCCAGCCTCACTAGCGGCACACCACGCACCCACAAGCGAAAACAACCAACTATGGTAGAGAGGAGGAAAAGTCTGGTTCAACCTCGGAGCCGACCGTGATACAGAGGTTGTGCTAACCTTTTCCGGTATCGGTGGGACCAAGGCGGTTAGACTTGGTATGACTTTCTTTCCTTTTTCCCTCTCTCTCTTTTTTTTTTTTTTTTTTTTCACGGTCGGGAAGATGTTTGGATTGGATAGACAAAGTGTGAGATTGGGAGTCTACCGTACGGTGATTTCTTCTCGTTATTGTACTTGCTATGCAACTTCTACGGTACCGCCCTTTGCTCTTCACTTCTAATTCTCCATTCCGGAAAATCAATTGCGCAAACTCAGCCTGATATTTCTTTCTGTGCTGTAGAATCGCTGTCGATAATCTCGGTGATCAATTTACAGCGCACAAACTTTCTTCCGCAGTGCTCGAGTACGATTCAAGAACAACGTGCAGGCGAGGATTTGATTAGCCCCACTGGCTCGGGCACCGGGTCGATCTCCGAGGGGAACACCGCAACTTGTGGCAGCCGCACTTCCCCGAAAACACTTAGGAGCACGGTACAGTATCGTATCCTTGAGATATCACAAACCTCAATAACACTCTCATATACCTGTACTCGTACTGTACTCAGTGGAGTAGGACTGGGATGGTGAAAAGGAATCGGGGGGGAAGAAAAAAAGGGAAATCCAGACCCGAATACCACCTATCCATCGGCAAAAACCCTTCTGCAAATACCGGTAGGAGAAAAAAAAGAAAAAGAAAAATCATACCCAGGGAACCCTTCTAGAACTTCTAAAAAAGAAAGCAAAAGGGGGGAAGAGAGAGAAAAGAAGGAAGGAAGAAAAAGTCTACGCCGCAATCA
The DNA here is from genome assembly GCA_014065205.1 of Tuber brumale. NCBI lineage: Eukaryota > Fungi > Ascomycota > Pezizomycetes > Pezizales > Tuberaceae > Tuber > Tuber brumale. The sequence goes on along the minus strand of JACCEG010000024.1, from coordinate 571,490 downwards.
CACGCCTCGCTGCACGATTGTATTGGTCGGATAAGCTGCACCTGCATAACGTTATCGATAGAACGAACTAAACTAAACTAAACTCCGTCCGTTGGCGTGGATGAGAGAGGCACTTCTAGAACTGCAGTTTTGTTCCGTGGTACAGGATTTTTTTTCCACGTGTGGAACGAAGGCAGGGGGGACACATTAGCGGCGGGAATAAAGTCCGAAAACACCGATCGTTTTTGATTAACGGGAGAACACTCTCAGATTGCTCCCCCTCTTGGGTAGCGACAAGGATCCAATACCGTAAAAACTCGTTAAATCCGGCATCTGGAATCGGGCTTGGCTATGGCGCAAACAAGGTGTGCGTAATCATGCCAAGAGATTGAGCTGTCTCTTATACACATCTAGATGTGTATAAGAGACAGCATTTGTTGAACGTCAATCCACAATCAACACGACTATTAGTTTACAAATTATATAACTTCATCTCCCTCTATCCCAACATCTGCTCTGTCATCAAGTGAGTCTAAATCTTCTCGCCAGTTGCCAATTTCCAGATTTTCAAATCCCTTGATATCCAACTCATGATCCAAACTACCATCAACCGGAAGTGACAAGCCCAATTTGCGAAAAGAACTAACAATTAGGCTTGCCTTCTCAGCATGAAACTGAGCTTAAGCATCTCCAACACAGTGAGTTGTCATAACTCTTCGGTCCCCAACTGTCCATTTCTCGAAATCGGCAGCTGATTCGCACTCGAAGATCTTCTGATCTGTGTAGTCGCGCATTAAATCCTTAAACGGCTTGTTGATAGAGACGTCAAGAGGTTGCACAAGGCTAGTGCATCCGGCGGGAATTAGGGAAGGGGTGATGTTGTTGTTCCGGAGTAGCTCAAGCACAGCTGGGGTCTTATGAGACCCCATTAAGTCGAGGGCAAAAAGACTTGGACGACCACCGAGTGCGGGAATTAAGTAATCAGTGAGGTATTTCGTGAATAAGGCATCGTTCATATATGCCGTAGCATTATACTCAATCAATATACTGGGATGATATCGTAGTTTTTCTGCTCCTAACCTAGCTCCGGTGCCATGAAAAATAATCATAGGTGGTATTCGGGAGATGCCATCAGCGAAAATACACAGAACCAAGCTTGCCTGCCGCTTGTCCCATCCTGACCGGCTTTCCTTTACCCATACTGTCTTCGCCCCTGCAGTGTCATAGGTCTTGCCCTTAAGGTATTCGAAAGGAATCGGGGTCTCGTCGAGATTGCAAATATTGGAAAGTAAATAGCTACCAACCGGATGCTCGACTGCAACCTCCCAGAATCGATTACCTCTTGGCTGTGAGTTTCGCTGGTTGAAACGCAGCCAGTTAATGACAAGCATCTCATAATCGGAAGGTATTTTTTGTGCTTTTTTGGTGATACTGCGAAGGCTAATTTGATGGCGACCAAGGAAACCCCGAAACCACCCATTACTGAATCTGAAGAGCTCTGGACTAGCATTTGGGTAAGTCTCTCGAAATAGGAATTGAGACTGAATTCGAAACCACCCCTGCCTCACAGTTCGCCCTGCTTTCCTTCGCTCCATAAACTGACTATATAACAGATCCTCTAGTTGTGGCCATAGTACCCGCTGCGAAACCCCTAGACTTTCTTCTTTTCTTCTTCCCGAGTTCCTTCCTACTCCCTCAATTCTATTTTTCGCTCGTACCTAGTCACTGATTGTGGTTCGTGGAATTTGATAGAAGTCCGCAGCTTCTTGTTGTGTAGGATGGCGATATATTCCCGGTTGGGCAAGTGGAATGGAATGGTGTTCCAAGAAGGTAAGTACTCGCAGTTTTTGATTTTGGCTATAGCTTCGTTCTGGACGCTGAATTGGCTTCAAATTGTATGAGTGTAGAGTTCGTTCCTTGATTGGCTTCGCCTTTGGTCCCCGCTGGCATTTTGGTGTTCGAATTGGACTCATGTCTCCTATCAGGTAATTGGTCTCTCCGTTCTCAGTTCTTAACCTTCTACGTACTCTACTTTATCTTCCCTTTACTTCTCTACACATTCTTGTCTCATGCTGACTTGAACTCAATAATTGTCTCTGATAGTGAGTCAATATTGTCATGACTCTATATTTCACCATTATAAAACCTGTAGTCATTGTCAAACTCTATTCACCGGTAGGCAAATACAAGATACTCATTAAACTCTAATACTAAGAAACCGAACATGGGTGAATTGACTCATGCTTCATTTGATATAGTCCGTGCGAGTTTTTAATCTCGGCATCACTCCCGGTCACTCGATCTCTTGGCATGATCACTCATACCCCATTTGCGCCATAGCCAAGCCCGATTCCAGATGCCGGATTTAACGAGTTTTTACGGTAATGCCCCACACACAAACTTGAATCCCAGCTTCGGCACATTTTGCATGAGTACTAGGGTATGATGGAGGAGGAGGAGGAGGTTACCGGTGCTCGTAGTGATGAGAAATGACAGGGGGTGGCCGAGGACATGTTCATAGCGCGGGAATCTGTAGATATTTTTCCTCGGCCACCCGTAACTCCCCCCCCTGTCCATCTCATCATTAACCTCCATACAGTGCCCTGGCACTCTAGCACAGCGTGGCAGCCATCCCGCTTGCTGACACCTGCTTGGCTCTCGCTTGGTCCAGTTTTGGGAGGGGAGGCAGGTCTGGAGGATTAGTGTCCAACTGCAAACAGCTACATAATCACATCTTGCTGGGAAGAAGGGGATTGCATTTACATTTTTTTTTTTTTTTTTTTTTTTTAATGCAAAATACCGGTCAGTTCCTCAAGGATAACCCGATTTGTGTGCCATAACTGTCACCAGAACTTTCCCATGCCTTGCCCGAAAGAATTCTACTACAGCTGTCCTCGATATCCGCCTGTACGGGAGCTCTGACAGGGGGGGCTATTTGATGCATGTGGGCGTTGCAAGTCGTGCGGGGCAGATTAGATCCTTGTCCCCGTCGGAGAGGAGGGGGAGCTTTCCTCTTGCTCGCCAGTTAAATTAGCGAGACGCAATGCAGGATTGTTTGGACAACCTGTATGATACTTGTAGGCGCAGGAGTACCGTTACCGTATGGCATGTTTTTTTTTCCCCTTTGTGCTTCTTTTTTTTTTTTTTTTCCCGGCCGTGTTCGGGGTCGAGGTCTTGCCTGCGGCCTACGGTACGGGTCGGCCGATATAAAGTGAAAAAACTTGGTCGGTGATGGGCGAACCTGTCATTTCGCTTCGTTGGTCCGTCTATCCCCGCGTGTGTGTGTATGCGTTGTGTGAGATCTGACAAATGCTGAAGAAGTTTCCGCTAATTATCGTACAAGTATTATGCAACACACCTCACCCCCCCCCCCTTTCCATCCGGCACGTACCGGTAATCAAGTAGGCGTACATAACCTTTTTTCCTTTTTTTCCTTTCTTTTTTTTCTCTTTCCTTTCTTTTTTTCTTTCGATTATCGAGATCTTAGTTTAGTTTTAGACTACGGTATGCGCGGGCAGGTTGTACAAGTACAAGTTACAAGTACGGTATGGTCAATTGAAATACAAAAAAAAGTGAAATAAAGTGAGGTAAGTTAAGGCAATGGAAGGGGTGCAAATTGATTTAAGCGTCATAAAGGGGTATTTTTTTTATTTTATAACTAACTACCTTGGCTGAGCATGGTGTTTATTAATCCATAATATTATACAGTATATTTTGCGGAACCAGATTTATCAGCGCCTGTAGAGGAGGGAGCGGATAGATGGATAGATAGATAGACAGTTAGGGCTTCGTAGGCACGGTAAGCTTAGGTACAGTATTGTACAACTGTACTGTAGATTATCGGAGACTACTGTAGGTACGCAGCTACGGTGTGTGTATGCACGCTGTGCGAGGAGGATCGGGGAGGAGCGGGGTTACGTTCCGGACAGCTTTCATCTGGGTATCGTACTGGTGCTGTTGCTGTACGAGTACTTACTTGTGGTAATTATGATGGTGTGTGTGTGTGTGTGTAAGTTAGGTTGTAATATTTTACTCTTTTTTTTTTTCAGGCGGGAATTGACTTCAAGTTGCTTTGTTGGTCATCAACGGCCTGAAAGAGTCTCGGTAGCTCCGAGCCCACCTATCCCCGCCCCGCCCCGTTGTCTTTGTTCAGCCGACGGGTGGAATTGGCAACTCGTTGGCGAGTCGGGGAACCGAAAAATCACATAGTGCTATAATGCATTGTGTACTGTGCTGTACTTTCTTTTTTTTTCTTTTTTTCTTTTTTCCTTTTCTTTCCCCCACCGGGGACGGCCTGCCTCTGCCTGCCTCTGCCTACCTATCCGTCTATCTACGTGTTTTGTGGCTGTTGTAGAGAGCTATGATATTGTGGGGAGAGCACATGCTCCGTCTTCCCCAACAATTGTGCAAAGGAAAGGAAAAATAAAAAATGATTGATTGATTGATTGGTTGGTTGGATGGTTGAGTTAAACATCCCTTCCGTGGAGCTGGGAGGAGTGAATCCGTACCGCAGTAATTTAGGGCAGCGGCTGCATGAGATATGTGAGGATGCAAGCGCGATGAACAGATGGATGGGGGTGGGGATGGCAGTTGGAGGAAGGAGGTCTGGGCACGGCGCATAGGGAGGGGGGGGGGCAGGAGAGCGGGGATGTGTATTAGTTGGAGACGGGCTCAGTGTAACCGAGTTTTCACACGCGGGCCTCGGCTTGAGAGTTCTGTGCTGAGTAAATTTTCCGTTCCTCTTTCGTTTTTGTCTTGGTTGTAACGAGCGACCTTGCGACCCATGGATGAATTTGACATCGGCCTTTTTTTTCTTTTTTTCTTTTTTTTCTTTTTTGCTGCGTACCAAGTGCTGGAAGCACGGTACTGCCACACCCAGTTTGGGCGTGCAGGTGATTGAGGCAGAACAGAACAAATGGATGGAGAATGGCCCGAAGGTTGAGAATCGGCAGCAAATGGTACCGGTACCGTAGCTCGAGGATGTACTTGTATGATGGGGTATTATTTTTTTTATTTTATTTTTCTTTCCCCCCTTTTCTTTCTTTCTAAAAATGGCCCCTAGTCTACTTACGCATCACACTCCGATCTCACTCACTCAAGTAAGTTTGGCTTCACCACACGCGCTTTGAGCAGGTATCATACGGTAGTAATGAGAAAACAAGATTCTTTGTGATGGCTTTTCCGCAGGGAAAAAGGAAGGAGAGATCTCATGATTGGTGGTGGGTGGTGGGAATTCCTTTCCACTTTTTTCTCCGGTGCCAACCGAGGCTTTTCGCTTATTCATCAGTGTGCTGTGTTGATGGTGTGAATCTCAGGAGTTTCACTTTTGAACTGGACGGTGTATGTAATCTTTGTTGTGTGTGTACTCGAGTTACTGGTACTGGTATTTTGTACTGGTACTCGAGGATGATACTGTACTAGTACTGGTTTTAGCATCGGTCGGGTCCTTCGATGGGAATGTCTTACTGGTTGGTGCTGCATTTAGTGGTGTGGTGGAGATAGTGAGGCTGGGGGCATGGAACAAGCTGCGAGCCCCAGCAGTGCCATTGTTGCGAGTACCGGGCAGGACGGTAGCAGCCGTGGGGATGGGGTTTTTCCCTCTTCCTTTTTTTTTTTCCTTTTCCTTTTTTCCTTTTTTTTCACTTTTTGATTTTCTGATTTTTTTTTTTCCCCCTTCGACCCTCTCTCTCTCTCTCTCGCTTGGCTATGACGCAGCATCTTCTCTCTTTCCCTCCCTCCCACCCACACACCACACAAACCTCTACCAACTCGTTTTCCGTCCGCATATAATAAATATCCACGATGTGTAGCCATGTCTCCTCTAAAAATCAAAAACATACTTCCTTCCTTCATAGGAGACAAGACAGTCGGCACGGCACACCCGAGAAGAGTTACTGGTATTAAACTGCATCAGCTACATCCAGCTCGCCCCCTCAGCCCCAGACCAGAAGACGACGACGACGACGACGACTACGACGGCGGTCTTCAACTGACAAACAGACTACTGCGATTACCGAACTTCCACCAGTCCACGACAGCCGCAGACAGCACCTCGATTATATCGCCGACCAAACCATCCCCAATCGCCATTGAAAAACAAAACAAACAACCGAACGGGAAAGCATTCGCAATCATCATTGCCCTTGCTTAGGTGGTCTTCGAGGCGCACTCACAGCTTGCTGTGTGCTGCTATAACTATAAACTTCTAGTAGGTTCCAGAACTCTCCCCAAAATCCAGAGAACACACACGCAGCGCACACAAACGAGAAGAACGCGAACACATCCTTTTTCCCAACAGCTTTTTGCTGCTCCCCCTTGCCTGTTTCCCTAGTCCTCAATTCAATTGGAAATAGTAGCGTGTTCCCGGGAGGCCTATTACTCATACTTCTCCCATCCATTGTTCCCCCCCCCCCCCACCACCCCTCCAATCCCACAAACCATCATCCACTACCAACCCTTTCGCTGTTTTAGATCTAACCCAAGGCCTACTGCACAGCGTCATCGCATTTTACTTCCGGAATTCCGAACCATTCCACGAGACTGAATTGTCATCTTTTCGTGCATTCATAAAGACCGTTTTTCCCTCCCGAGCCGAGCTTATTTCTTGTCCGACTTCACTGCCATAACATCCACTACCACTTCTACAAGTGCCATGAGAGCTCCGTCACCTCCCCGTCAGTGCTCCTTCTATCCGACAACTCCATACTTCCTCAACAGTCTTTCACACTGCAATTCCTATAACTCCCTACCTTCCTCCCTCACCGATTCCCAGAAGAGAACGAAGCTACAGCAAGAAATCGACAGCGGATTTATCGATTACGAGCCCTCGGTAGACTACTCTCCCCCATACAACTCACTCCCTCAACTCTCAACCCGAAACATTAGCCTGAACCCTCACATCAGCCTGCAAAGGGCCCCCGAACCTGCCTCACCTACTAATCCATCTACTCACTCGTCACCTTCCCCTTCCCGCTCGAGGGCGACTATCATGTCCACCGAGCAGTCCTCGCAAGACTTTCCGTTGTGCGGTGATGGAATGCATATCTCCGCGGATCACCGTCGAGAGCAACAGGTTAATCGGAGATACGATTCCGCCCACTCCCTTGGGTACAGGGTCTCGCCGGCGCCTAGTTCGAGGTTTGGGAGCGGGTTTCCCATGGCTGCACCGCAGTCCGAGTCGCATATTTCGGGGCCCGGGTTACACTACTACCCTGGCTTTCAATCCGATAATAATGACTTCTCGAAGCCTTCCACACAGCAACAGCGCCAATACCTTCAAACCCTTCCACAGTTCAGGAACCAGGGTTTGAGTATGGGCCAAATGATCCAAACACAACATCACGGTTCAGACGACGAAGATCCGCCAGCGCTCTCGCCTCATGCCCAGAGTCAGTTTTCTGCCTCTTCGAGGCCTTCCCTATCGGATGTGGATTTACATTCCCCTGCCACCCCCATCGCCTCTCCAGGTTCGAGCGATGTTGCTGAGGGATGCGGTGCTAAAGTGCCTGCAGTTCGTGAGGATACCTCTTATCTAGTTGAAGTATGGATGGAACATTACTTACGATCCGAATCAGACATCCACACTCCCACTCCTAGGCTTGCTCGAACTGTTTCGGACGCAATGCAGGATGAACTCTTCAATCCTGGCATTGCGCCCGGCACTTCGATTACCTCTCGGTCGAGGCAGGATTCAAACGGTGTGAATTCCAAGCTCCCGACATTTCTTCATCAGGCTCAAACCCAACACTCGATTGCTCGTGCTACTCCCCCGACCGCTCGCGACCACTCGCCATTCCGTGCCAACTCTCCGTTCCACCCCGCCGTCAGATCTAACCAGTTCCCCCTCCCCCAGTCACCTTCAAGAACCACTTCGCTATTACCTGTGGGGTTTGGCACTGCTCGCGCTCAGCGGGAACAGGAGGCCGGGCGGGATGCCGAGCTGCTCTCTCGACAGATTCAACATGGCTTTGGTGGGAGCAACGAGGCGCCCAAGACCATTTCGCCCAAGGATGCTTACGTCGATTATTGCGAACCCGAGGAGGAGGACGTCAAAGGCAGCTTTTTCCCTCAGGATGACGCATACTCTCAGGACGGAAGTGTCCATAGTGGGAGCTATAAGAGCTCTATTCACGGTGATGATGATGACGCTCAATCTGATCACAGTTTTGGTATCAAGACCGAGGAGAGCTTTGGTAGCATGGCTACTAGCAGAAGGGAGAGCGACGTGAGCATGAACTTTAGTCCTCAGCTTTATGCTGGTAATGGCAGCCAACAATACCCGCAGATTGGCTTTTCTTACACATATCCTCATTTGAGCAGACACAGCGAGGAGATTGGGTCCGATCCCGTTTCTCAGACTTCTGCTGTCGAGGAGGAGCCTAGTTACGATTACGATCCCGCCAGCTCGCCAAGCTCGAAGCCGGCCGAGTCTAAGGCCAACAGAGGCGTTTACACTTGCACAGTTCCCGGCTGCACACAAAGATTCCCTACCACCACCAAGATGTCAAAACACAGACGTGAAGCCCACAGACAATCCACTCCGCTTTCGAGCATCAAATCTCATCACCCCGGCCCTCACAAGTGTACTCGGATCAACCCTACTACCAATAAGCATTGCAACACTATCTTCTCCCGACCATATGATTTGACGCGCCATGAAGATACCATTCACAATACAAACAGGCAGAAGGTCAGATGCGAGATCTGTAATGACGAAAAGACGTTCAGCAGGCAAGATGCCCTTACCCGCCATAAAAAGGTAAAGCACCACTCCGATCTACAATAGTGCACCCATGTCCAAGCCCTGCGCCTAATGTGATGGTACAATTTGCTAATATATGATGAATTTTCTAGGTTAAGCATGGTATCGACAAATAAGCTTCCAGAAAAACATGCAATCGTTTCGCTCCCGTCGATGATGGTGACGATGAGTACTTTTCGTTGAAGCACATTCTAGAAAAGCCTGTTGCGAGCGATCCGCAAGTGGGACGATCGACAAAAGCACGCACATGTTGCTCGCCCCAGCTGCGGTAGAAGGATGGAAGCAGCCATGGAAAAAAAAAAATCACCTTGTCCCCGCCAAGACATGGCGGTACAATGTCGCATGACGTCACTGGTTCCCACAACCATTGCTCACCGCGCCCTGCGCCCAGGTCGACTTTTGATCTTTTTTTATCCTTTTCTCATTTTTTTTTTCCTGGAACGAGGCTTTTTCTTATTCCCTATTCTCACACGAAAACAAATATCCGCTGTCAATCATTTCTAGAAGTACTCTCCTTTCCCCAGAGCCTACTCCTTTCTCTTGCTTCCGCATTTATTATCCGATTCCATGTTCCATTTTTGCGATAATTTTGCTTTCTATTATTATTTTTTAGCCTTTCCCTTCTTCTTGATCTGGAAACCTGGGGATAATATTGGGCAGGTTTTATATGCTACAAGTTTATTACTGGTCGATCGGGGTTGCGGATGCATAATTTTCGGTCGTGGCACGGTCAACACCTGTCTCGATCTTTTTTATCATATCATGACTGTTTTTTTGTGACAACGTACTGGTTACTTGTACTCACCCTATTATTTTCCCATTTCTTTATGGTTTTTTTGTTTGATTCTCTTTTTTGTTTTAGAAAGACAAGCGGGGGTGTTTTTTTATATTATTTTTTTACTGAAAGGAAATCATAAGCATGGAAGGGATGGCGTTTTTTTTTTTTTTTTTTTGCAATTGCGCGCTCCGCTTTGCTTTGGTTTTGACTTTTTCGCTTTGCTTTCTGGGGCTTGTCTTGTGTTTATCGCTTTGTATATGGTATGTGCGAGTATGATCTGTGTCCGTCTCTATGTATGCGCAAGTGTATTGCATGTTGTATGATTCTGTACGAGTATATGAGGTTGGCTTAGACTTTGGGGGTTGGTAGAATTTATTCACTACTGCTGCTAAGTCACCGGTAGCATGGTTGCGGTAATAATTATTATGATAATACGAGTACTCTTATGACTATCGTGTCGCAATTTTTTATTCCGAAGTTATGGAGGGGGAAAAATGGGAATTTGCACCGGGCTATGATAGTTGATGCTGGATAAGAAATTTGCTTTTTAGAGTGTGGAAAAGGAGAAATGACCATGTTCTAGCTATTGTGACGCGCTCAGCGGTAATCCCTCAAAGAGATTTGATAAAGTTGTTCCAGAAGAGAAAAAAAAAAAAAAGAAAAGAAAAATACCGTTACGGTTCTGTTAGAAATTCGATTAGGTACTGTACAGTACAAGTGGGTCGTGCATACTAACACTAGGCCTGTCCAAGTACTCGGGTGAGCATATCGAACCCTGCATCAAGCACCGCAGATCCCGTACTGTAGACGAGTTCCAACAAAGTGAAGTTGCGGTATGATTACAGTATTATCAGATAGGTCCGTCCATTCGAATGCCAGTACAAGTACACAAAGCAGAGCACCCCTTATGTATCGTATATTATCATATCATATCATACATAGATTCCATAAGGTTATCTATCAGTTGGGGGGGGGTACATGTGAGAAACCGATGACTAGTGGGTGAGTGGGTGAGTGAGTGAGTGAGTGAGTGGACTTACCTAACCTAACTAGTACAAATAGTCTACAAGTATAGTATAGTACAGTATCCATAAAGGGGAAAAGAAAAAAAAGAAAAAAAAAAGAAATGTGGGGGCTGAATTTTTGGTTATGATACCAAGTATCATAAGAAAGAGTACAGTACCGGTAACTGGTAATTAAGTCCACCATATTATTATTATGATACATAATGATACCATATACCATGACTTGACCGGATTTGGGTCGTTGTTCCTTCCTTTCCTTCCTTCCTTTCCTCCTTTCCTTTCCTTTTTTTTTTTTAAATTCTTCCCCTGGCAGTTGGTATCATAGGTATCATATAATAGGTATGATAGTGATGTACAAAAAAAAAAAAAAACTAAAAAAACTTTTGTGGTTACTATATATTATCATAATAATAATAATAATAATAATAATAATAATAATAAAAGGTACCGGTAGTACTACTATAGGTTTATCATATTCATATTCATAGCTTACGACATCTCCTGTAATTATTATTATTACCTCCGATCGATTTCCACCCCCTCCACCCCTTTTTCCCGGGAAAAAAAAAAAAAAAAA
>JACCEG010000024.1:527039-557644 GCA_014065205.1 Tuber brumale | reverse complement strand
TCAAATTGTTCTTAAAATCTATATTTATTTAACCACTTCTAATAGACATTTATTTATTTGTTTATTACTTAACAAATTTCATATTCATGTTCTTTAAAAGATATAGATCAACTTACAACTTAGATATGATTATTTTTTACAAATATATGTAATGGGAAACTCAAAATCAAAGAGAAGGTATGATAAATTGGCGTTGCCATGGGGGGTACGTAGACTTTTCAGACACGACTGTACACTCCCGCGTCTCACACCACCGTCAGTAATCAACCTACCAACCTCGGAGACACCCCACATAATTGTCCGAGATATCGTTAGTTATTTGAGTCTCGCATAGCCAAACAATAGGAGTCAACCTCCCCGCGAAAATTATTCACCGATGCACGAGTACTGTACGTGTACCGTACTGTGCAGCCACGTCCGTAAAGTTCTCACCCCCCCCCCCCGCACCCTATTCCCCTGAAATCCACTATCTCCGGCAGTCCTCCAATCTCCGGACTCTGAGTCAAAAGCTCCTGGAAGGACTAGTGTTTTCCAGACACGGTATGAGATTGGCCCACTGGACGTGTTTGATCTCGTTAACTGGTATTCACAATCCTGCTAACCTGTCAAACTAAACCCATCGTGGGCTGACGGAATGATTTCCGCTGATAATCTGATAGTGGATTTCAACAGGTTATACGGTTCTGTGCCTCAAGAACCGTACCTGTTAACAACAAGAGAACGGGAAGAGCCCTTTGGATAGCTATTTGAGATATGCCCACAGGGATATTATTGTAAACCTTTACCACAATTTGTTTTCTGAATACCGGTAATAAGAAAGAGAGGGTTAGCGGAGTGTTTCCAAGGGCTGGGGGCGCCGCACTTGGATACGGCTCTACTTGACAAAAACGCCTTTTGCGATCACTGACGTTACCATCGATTAGTAAACCCAGGAGGCCGAGGAGGATGTTTAGCTCGGCATCTATTCTTCCAATCAGCTTATGTAAAATTTGATAATGTTTAGAAATACCTACCGTACTCAATATCCGTAAGGGTTCCTGGAAACTTAGCGATTGGTTGGTTGTCCATTCCATAGGGGTTAGAGGCGGCTGTCGGCACGATCGGCTGAGGAATTTATGTCTTGCGAAGTTGTCTTGTTCGCTAAACGACATGCGATTCAGTCAGTGAATTTTCTAATGTAGGAACTTACCAGCGCAAACTGCCTCGGCAGAGCCAGGCAAATTACTCCTCCCCAACTTTCGATTCTCCTTTAGCTGCTTTTTCTCTGTCTAGTATCGCTCCATGCGTGCCGCAGAGGACATGCCGAGTCTATACCGGTTGTTCTGCGATATTCACTGTTGGAAGGTTTGGCATCAATACTAGTTGTTGAGCCGTAGTGTCATAGCTAAAGCATTAGAAAGGGTTGTGCCAGTTGGTCTGGGGACCCTGGCGGCCCCACGGGGATACTGCCGAGAGGGCTGGACCGGCCGGGGCCGCAGGTTTTGGCAGGGACTACGGGCCCGGGATGGGGAATTATTTTCCAGCGCCAGAACGAGGACAGGTGATAGTAATGGACTGTGGGGATCGATAAGGCTATACAGGGATTTGCGGAGGATTATGGGGGCCTACTGGTGCCAATAAATTTTGAGGAATCAGAAGTAATGATGAGAGAGGAGCGCGAGGAACCGCTGACGAGTTATGTGGCTATGGTGCACATACGGCCCTGGGTTGCTCGGAATTTTCTAGCTTCTCTTCTCGCATTTCTCCATTGTTCTGATTATTTGAGGGATACCTGTTAGTGTGCGCTAGTTGACGTGAAATCAAGAGCCAAGCTGTGTACCTTCTTTCACAGTCTGAGCCGTGCCAGGGTAGGGATTTGTTTACTGGCATAGATCTCATGAGGGCTGCTGGTGAACAATAATACTTACCAATGGCAATGGACGAGCTTCCCCGGCAAGCTTCCACGGCCTCATTCCCGGGCGGCCCTGTGGGGCTCCACATTCCAAGACATTTCTATCAACCTACAGTGGAGCCTTTCGTATTCCCCGTCCTACAACCAAAGACTGCCCCGCTGCTAACATTGTTGGTGCCATTCCCCCGTGTGATGCTGTATCCACAGCCGAATATGTTTGGTGGAGGTGGTAACTTGGAGGCGTGTTGGGATGGTATATCGCCTCTGGGGAGCCAGTACGCTGCTTCTGGTGAGTGGTGGTCGAATTGGCTCTGTGGGTTCGTGACCGGGTGGGGGGAAGTGCTAGTATCATACTTATAGACGAAATGTAACCGTTCCTACTATGCCTCGGGTCCCATTTTTCCGAATCCCTTTCCGCATCATGGTGTTGGAGGGGACGTAATCGTGTGCGTAGTATCATAGGGAGGTTTGAAGCTCTCGGCACATGGTAGGCACCCGTAATCGAATGACATTTGTGAGCACGACTGATATTTTATATCACAAAAATCCAGCTGTTTTGGTCGAGGTGTGGTTTTTTTTTTTTTGGAAATTAACCTATAATAATATTAAAATACTTTACATAGCCTTTAACACTAGCCAGAAGAAGGAAAAAAAGCAGTCCTATGCAAGAAAAATTTGGTTGTGATATCAGGATCACACATAAGGGCGGGTTCTGTTTATTTCTCCAGCTATCCCCACGATGCCACGCAAACATGGTTTGAGCACAGATGGCATGATACAAAACTGTCCCGTACTTATACAGCTTGATGCTTGTACAACCCCGCCCGGGCGGCTCCAACTTCGCGAGTGGGGAAACATTTTTTTTTCTTTCTTCTTCTCACACTGTCGGAATTATATATAATATATAGGACGAATCACAAGAAGGAGAGATCGGAAGCTGGGATGGGAGAAGGAAATAGGTTGATCGTAGAAAGAGAAGTAACTAGTGGCAATGGATATGCACAAATTCCCACATACGCACACTCATCAATTGGACTCTCTCGAACCTCCGGCTTTCCGGTATGGTTCTACTTGGGGCGAATAAAGTTTCTTCCTGTAGAACGGTAATGTAGGGATGGCTGCCCTACCCGAGGCCTGGATTGAACGGCCGAGGGAGAGAGTGAATGGGGCGTTTTGCGCTGCAGCCCTCTTTGGAAGGAAGTGTGATGGGGGGGGGTCAAAGATTGGGTGGCAATCAGTCACGGGGTATCACTCATGATGAAACATGGTGGTGGGTGATAGAGAACATGAGAATAAATTCTGCCTGTTGAAATATATAGTGCAAATGGTGCTCTTGGCTTTAGCAACAAGGTTGCACTCGAGCTAGGTTTTGTGGGGTCCTGTTTCGGCGGTGTGATTACTCCTCTCTCTTTTCTTTTTGGAAGCCTTGCTGGATGGAGGTGGCATGTGGCCTTGTTGATAGCTCAGGGGGCAGCAGTGGGCGGAGGTGATGTGTTTGTGGGAATCGAGGAACGAAGCTGCTTATATATTGTTCACAATGCGTAGAAGAGTGGTGAGTGTATTGCACCTGAGACCGATATTGGGGGGGGGGGTTGATGTCATGGATCAGGTGTGGGGATACCTCGTGCCATGTCCTGCCACTCACTTACCTGTGACTCTGTAAGTTCCCCCATGGGTGACTGGCTGAGGTGCTGAAAAGAATCACGAGATCCTGTGGGGGCACAGTAAACGCAGTAGCAATACATGACTTGTTCGGAACCAGGGCCCCTCCACAAGCATAGGGGAAGAAAAGGCTGCTCTGATCATAGAAAATGCTATCGCCTACCCTGGCCTGTGAGTCTAGTCTATGCGGAGTAGCCGGTGCTCCAGGCTCCGACCCCGACACCGTCACACTGAACAGCTCCCAAATGACCTCCCACTGGGGTATTCAACGACGCTGGTTGTTCCTCCACACCATAGAACCGTCATTGGACCACCACCCGACTGCCGTACCCCGAGTCCCCAAATTCTTCTGTTGCCAAGTAAAGATCCAAGATCCCCTGCAAGGCTTAACCAGATCTGTCACGTGGTAAGTCCGTGCGCAAGCCAGTGGAAATCGGGTCCTTTATTGGGATTGGGGAAATCAGAAATGCATGTAGAGGGTCGCTGTTTGCACACAATAAACTGTATTTCGGGGCTGGGGAAGAAGAAGGGGGGGAAGGGGAGATAGGAGGGGAGGAGAGGGGGTTAGGGGGATTATGGAATATACGGATGTTCGCGTATATCTAATTCCCCATCCATCACAACACTGCGGATATTCAAGTCTTGGGGGTTATCGCGCTGCACACCCACACACTCTCTCCCCATGCGGAAAACTATTCGGACAAAAGTTCCAAAATGTGTGTCCCGACCCGGAAATGTCGTCATTCCATCCCTGTCCCTATGACCTTTCCCACCCTCCACTCTTTTTCATCTCCAGCATTGTACGAGTACTACTCGAGTACATGTACATGGCGCATTCATCTAGCTCAGCTTTTTATTTCTAACTTGATGGCCAATCCTCCCCTCTTCTTTTGCTTCCTCTAGGCTGGCTCAATCTTCTTACTCTCGACCACCTCCATCATCACTTCCCCTAATGCCCCTAATGCTTTCTTCTCATTACCGGGGCAGCGGCGGCTCTGCTGTTGAGCGGGAATGCGTGGCGGGTCAGGCTGCTGAGAGGCAATTCACCCTGCGCGCGGTCGCGGTGGGTCTGCTTGTTGGGACGGTGGTGAATTTTTCCAATATGTACTTTGGATTGCAAAGTTTGCTTTCCTGTTTCCCTAGGAGCGATGGTCGGTAGATGAGTGAAATTATTAACAAATGGGTGGTTACACAGCGGGATGGGTCTCCATGATGTCGATGCCTTCTTCACTGATTGGCTTCGCGATATTCAAGAGCTGTGCGAAGCACTTGGAATTTCCGTTTACTCCTGTTGAGAATGGTACCTCTACCTTTTCCCCTTTCTCTCCCTTACTCTACTAACCAACCAACAATAAACAGTCCTTGTCCAAACCGTAGCAGGAGCCGTAGGCTCAATGCCCCTCTCCGCGGGCTTCGTTGGTGTTATTCCCGCTCTCGAAAAACTACTCAAACCCGAGGAAGGGGGTCCGCTAAGAATCGGTACACCACAATTGATGTTCTGGAGTATTGGTGTAGCGTTCTTTGGGGTTTTCTTCGCCGTGCCATTGCGAAGGCAGGTTATTATCAGGGAGAAATTGAAATTCCCGAGTGGGACTGCCACGGCATTGATGATTTCTGTTTTGCATGGGAATGGAAAGGTGGCTGCTAAGGTAGGTAGTGGAGGTGAGCGAGAGGGGTTGGTTTCTGGCATGGGTGAGGGAGAGCCGGGGGGGGATCGGGAAGCGCACGAGGACGTAGAAAGGAAGGAGAACTGGAGACAGAAAACTAGGTTATTGGTTTATTCTTTTGCGTTTAGCGGGACTTATGTTTGTCTCCCCTTCCTGGGTGCTGTGGTTACAATGATTGGTGGGCTGATACATGATAGACATTCATCTCCTACTTCTTCCCCATTCTCCGAGACCTCCCGATCTTCGGCTCCGCCGCCGCAAGCACCTGGCTCTGGACACTAAATCCTAGCCCAGCATACGTAGGCCAGGGCATAATCATGGGGACGGGAACAACGTTGCACATGCTTCTCGGGGCGATAATCGGCTGGGGCGTACTCTCCCCATTCGCAAGATATAAAGAATGGGCCCCTGGTCCAGTGAGTGACTGGACGACTGGCAGTCGTGGGTGGATTGTATGGGTTAGTTTGGGTATTATGTTGAGCGACAGCGTGATTTCCCTTGGTGGTTTAGTCCTAGAACCAATTATCAGGTCTCTTTGGCGGCGGTGCAAGAAGGTGTCCAGAAGCAGGGAGGGGTACGAGAGACTTATGAGTGGTGGTGGGAGTGAATATGAGGAAGGAGGCGAGGCTTGGGGACTTTGTAGGCGGAGAAGCAGGAGGTTGAGAGTGAGTGAACAAGACGATGAATCGCCTGAGGAGGATGCGCCGGAGGGACATCTCGTCCCAATGAAAACCGTAGTAATAGGTCTCCTAGCATCTGGCTTGCTCTGCGTAATCGCTGTAGAAGTCGTCTTCAGCATGGTTCCTCTCTACGCCACGGCAGTAGCCTTCCTCCTGGCATTAATCCTTAGTGTGATGGGTGTCCGCGCACTCGGTATTCCCCCTCACTCCCACCAGAAACCTCCCCAAGGCTAACTATCCCCCAGGCCAAACAGACCTAAACCCCGTCTCAGGCATCTCAAAACTCACCCAACTCTTCTTCGCCCTGATAACCCCCCCCAGCCACCCTTCCTCAATAATCACCAACCTAGTGGCGGGCGCTATCTCGGAAGCCGGCGCCCAACAAGCTGGCGACATAATGCAAGACCTAAAAACTGGCCACCTCCTCGGCGCCTCCCCTCGGGCACAATTCTATGGTCAACTCCTCGGCTCCGCCTTCGGCGCCATCATTTCTGCCGGCGTGTACCGGCTATACACATCTGTGTACCCGGTCCCCGGCAAGCTATTCCAGGTCCCCACGGCGTACATGTGGATCGACTGCTCGAGACTGGTATTCGGACAGGGACTGCCGGAGGGCGCAAGGGGGTTTGCGGTGGGCTTTGCGGTACTATTCGCGGTGATTACCGCGTTGAGGGGGTGGGCCACGTTGGGAAAGGGGAGGTGGGCGGGGTACTTACCCGGAGGAATTGCGGTGGCCGTGGGCATGTATAACGTTCCGAGCTTCACCCTGGCTAGGGCTTTTGGCGGGCTTGTGCAATGGTGGTTCGATGGACGGGGGCAGGACACAGAGGCTGGATTGGTGGTTTTGGCTTCGGGATTGATCTTGGGTGAAGGGGTGGTCAGTATTGTGAACTTGTGCATGGCGAGTTTCGGGGTCCCGCATTTCTGATATGGGGGGTTTTTTTTTTGTACTGGACTAGACTGGACTGGGGACTAGCATTGGAGCAGACAGCATAGATCGGTTGGGTTATCATTGTATAGTTTTCCAGCCTCTGTTTTCATTTTAGCTTTTCGAGTAGTTTTGTTTTAATACTGCATTTTTAGAATCATACCTAATGACGCACCATCTCCATTTCAATACTACCGGAACTCTATCACTACCACAACACACGCTATACTACTTCCTACAAATGGGACACCACCTCATAGACTACCGTGAAAGCCCGTAATGCGCGAAAGCTCACCCGGAAAACAGTAGGCAGAACACCTCCCTCCCTCCCCGATGAATCATATCATACTGTATCATAAAACCGTGATATAATTACCCTATCAACCAAACCAACATTCTCTCATCCAATCTATTCACCTCTTCGCTCCGTCCTGCTGTTTGACTTCCTTCATCCATTCGTCCATTCATCCGTTCGCCCACCCACCCATCCATACATCCATAATCATCACAATATCATCAAGGAAATGGGTAAAAAGAGGGAAAGGAAAAGAGAGGAAGAGAAAAGAACAAAGAAAAAAACAAAAAAAAACATCGCAGAGGAAAAAAGGGAAAAAGAAAAAAGAAAGGAAGAGAGAGAACGCCCCAAACCATCCAATGCAATCAATGAACGCATATAACAAGGTACAACAAGTAGCGAAATGTCCCAAATGAAAAAAAGAAAAACTTAAAAAAAAAAAAGGAAAATTAGCTATAGCGAATGTCTCCCCCCACCCGCCGTAGATAGGAATAAAAAAGAAGGGAGAGAGAGAGAGGGAGGGAGAAGAAACCGCACCAGACAGACATTTGATTGCCATCAATCAAATAATGATATGCTATCATACATATGATAAATTAGCCCCCCCACCTATACCCGCCAAACAAGCAAACGAACGAAAAAGAGAAAAGGGGAAGAGAAAAGAAGAAAGAAAAAGAATCACGAAATGCAAACCTCAATCAACCTATCCGTCAATCCAGCACACCTCTTCTCAAACTCCTTGGTGCTTCTAAAACTCGTCGCGGTCCAAATCCCGCTCAGACCCCACCGGGAAAGACGATACGCGAGCGTCTCCTTCGCCGCGGAGCCGCGATTCGCAAATCTAGAGTCCATACTAACAACGCACATGAGTGCGTTCGCCTCCTTTAGTAGCATGGGGTTATGTGAGCTATTGAGCACCTCATCTAAATATTCTAGCAAATGGTCATAGAGCAGTAGGAGCACCTCCGGACGGCGCTCGGCCATGCGGGTGAAGAGGGCGAGCGTGGACTTCTGTATACTCTCCTCACATGAGCGAAAGTCGACGACGGCGAGGGCGCCGATGAGAAGGAGGTTCTGCTCCGACATGATGTCTATCATTGGCATCAGTTTCGAGCACGTGTCCCAGCCGCTGCCCCCGCTGCCCCCGCTGCCGCTGTCCATGGTAGCGTCTTCATCCGCTAGGGCGACTCCGGTTATCCAGAGGACTTCTTTCATCTCTGACATGCTGGTTGTGCGGGTTAGCACCATGGGGAGGTAGGGTGGTACGGGCACGTCCACGCCCCACTGCGAGCTTTCTGGGGTGTTGGCTGAGATTACTTCCAGGAATGCGGTAAGCGTGCGCAAGGCTGAGGGCTTTGTGGATGGGTCTTGGAGCCCTTTGGTTAGTGTTGCACAGACGGCAAAGTGGAAGCTTTCTGAGTTGAACTTGATGTTGTAGATGTCGTCGATCGCGGCGGTGGCTTCTTCGAGTTGGCTGCGCCCCTGCAGGAGCACCGGGATCATGCGGTTGTCCTTGAATTCGCCGGATGAGGCGATAGTCTTTAGGGTTGCTTCTAGGAGACTTGCGGAACAGGTGAAGACTTGCCCGTGGCCGACGCGGACGAGTGACATCGCTAGCCAGAATAGTTGGTAGAGGTAGCGGGAGGTCGGTTGAAGGTTCCCCATCATCTTAGTCAGACTCGTAACAATACTGGTTAGCATTTCGTGATCTCCGCTTTCGGAGTATCTGGCTAGGGCTCCGCGCAAAGCCACGAGCACCTGGTAGAGTAGATCATCGTCGACGTCTTCCCGAGCGAGACATCCCATGACCGCGAATGCGCGAGATTGGATTGCTGGGTTGCTCTGGAAAGCCGTACTTGCCACGAGACTCATCCATCGGGCCCGCCATATGTTCGCCATATCGGTTGACGGTGCGGCGACAGATGCAATCTCCAATAGCAGGTTGGTGATCAACTCCATAGACGTAGCAGTAGTAGTCTCTGAGCCTCTTTGCTCTTGGATTGCTAAAGCATCCCTACTGGTCGGCCTATTCAAGCTGAATAGCAAGCAAAGCTTTGATTCCGATAAGCTCGCTAGTATCCCCTTCAGCTGTGTCAATTTCGCATCCTCCAACGGGAACGAAACACATATCGAGTGAACCGTGTTAACTAGTAAGCTGTGTACTGTAGATCTCACGAGGATGGATCCGCAATTGACGACCATCGTGATGATATGGAAGAGCTCGGGGAGATACATTTGCGCTTGAACCCTGCTATCAAAAGAGATGGCAAGGCAAAGTCTCAGCAACACGCAAATCTCATTCCAAACAATATTGTCCACTAGATGTCTCATCGGCCTTAGTGACGATCTGTTAAGAACCTTCCGGATCCTAGCAATAATCTTCCCTCGGATAGTCGGAGTTCCGAAACTCGATGCGATAGAGCCAATTGTCTCCGCCCCCTCCGATCCAAACCCAAAGTTCATTGCCGATTTAACCAATTCATCCAAGAACACATCCAATAGCCCCTCATCCTTGCTGATGGTGCACCAGGCGTTCTGCTGGAAAGAAGTATAAAGCCTTGGTTCCCGCACCGTAATATCAATCATCTTCCTCGCGATGGCTGCCAGGCGTTCTTTCCCGCGCTCGGGATCCTCCCCCCCCATAAGCACCTGTGAATGAAGATTTGCCAACCATGGCGCCATATACAGGATATTCAACGGTCGCTGTTGGGGGTGTGACTTCTCCCAACCGACAAAGAATTCAGACAGGAAGTCAAATGTCAGCTGTGGCTCCGCTGCCGCCAACTTCTCACTCACACCCACAATTAGAGTCACCGAATCCGTCGGGATGCTCAAGCCTTTCGCGCTGACGAATTGCCTATCTAGGTTGAACCGGAAAGCCTGGCACAGCGCGCAGAGGAGGTTATATGCTGCCAGTCTCAGATACTGGTCATGACTAGCAATGTTCATTAAAGAGATGTTTAACAAGGTTCCGGGAACATCCTCTGGCCTTATTGTCCTCTCATTGAGCTTTGAAGGCCTGTTATCTTTGGAGTACTTCGACTTTGAGTTCTTGAGGGTTTGAACGATCTCATTCTTCATTGGACTAGAGAAGAACATGGTGAGCTTCCCATTGTCAGTCTTAATTCCGAAGGCATTCTCCTCGTCGGTGTGGAAAGACGCGTTGGCTTCCTCCACATCATTCAATCGGAAGATATCGTTTATGGTAGCAGACATCTTCAACCCGGCGACAATTTCCTGCTTCTTTGTCGGTGTGATCTGGATATACTGAGCACCAACTTTGAATACCACCTCTATTTTGCCCTTAGTCTTCGATAGCCGAGTGATATGATGATAGGTATGTCGGGATTCGCTCAGAAAGCTCATTGTTTCCTTCGGAAGGTGTAGAGAGCCAAGATTGAAATGCTGTTGTAACTCCGGAAGACTGCCCAACATAATAAAATCAATATTGTGCGGATTCCAGGCGTTAGCCTCATCGCGAACGGCATAACGTAATTGCCGGCGGAAGAACTTGCGAAAAGCGGTGTTCATGTTGTAAATGTACAACCTGCTATAGTTCTTGACCATTTCGGGGGGCATAAGGCTGTCAATCTTCTTGTAGAGCTCGTCTGGCATCTCGTTGTTCAGACTGTAGCAGGTAGCATCAATGAGCACTGCGAAGGGTTTGTGCCACATCCTGCTCGCAATCTATACCATCGAATATCAGCACTAACCAGGAAAGGATAGTGAGTGGAATAACAAACCTTCAAATAGCAGTATATGAGTAGATCAGGATCCACAGTTCCAACATTGACATTCCTCAGCACGAAGCAGATAACCGGTATGCTATCTTTAGTCTCTCCGCCATCGTAAACAATTCTAGCAGCAAGAATACTTTCCACACTTCTGCCAGAGTTCCTCAGCATGAAATGTTGGTATCTGCTGTAAGCCGGTTGAATATTCCCCGTGAGTGTCGGTCTTCCCAAACTGATGTCTAACGGTGGAGCCCCCAATGTACTGATCAGGCCAGAGAATTTCGTGATAGACAACTGCAAGTTCGATGGCCCAGCATCCGCAGAAAAACTCTTCTCCCCATTCAACCTTGCCTTGTGTTTCTCTTGGAAAATGAGCTTCTGTCGTACAATCTCCCAATGGTCATACAAGAATCTATGAAGGGCAACACTACTGCCAAAATCGAAGGACTCCTGTGCAACAACCGGCTCCTGCTTCTTCGGCAGGCTAGAAATCTCACGGAGGAACGCTGTGACCACACAAATATTTGCCGTAAGGAAGTCGTTAAGTGGGATCATGTAGGGCTCTTTAGCCCCGAACAAGACATTGTTGGCAAGGTTCTGCACAATCTTAGCAATCAGCAGTAGTCCTCTCCGCATCTCCTTATTTGGAATGTTATTGACGAGGCCTTCCGAGTCAGGTGCGACAATTGCAGGGCAAAAGAATCGAAGAAATATGAACGCGCCAACAGCAGTGAACTTTGCTTCTGGGAATCGTGACGTTACACAGGTGGTGATGGTATGGCAAATCCATCGGAAAGAATTTGGGGCGATGTTCCCGGATTTACAGATCTCGTCGATAAACACCTTGGTAATGTATCGTAGTTGCAACTCGTTCCGGTGTAGCTCTTCCGTCGAAGGAGTCCTTGTTGGGTCGAGTTCTAAGCCAAGCTTATCAGACGAAATAATCACTCGCTGGAGGACCTTCTGGAGAACATTGCGCAAATACTCCGATCCCTTCCATTTGGCGAAGACAGAAAGCATTTTTGTCGCCACACAATTCCTTCGGAGAAGCTCCGATTCACTCTCTGTCACAGTATTAGCCACAATCATACTATACCACCCTCAGAAGTCACGGGGCGAAACTGACCCGTATTCGCAACCTCCTGCTCGATGAGCTCCTTCAGCAGGGTCAGCCCTAGACCTCGTGAATCAAAGATGTTAAGCAACGCAATGCTCATCTCGTCAACCTCACTGCTGGGACAACTGTCACACAAGGCCAAGGCAAACTGGAGGTCATTCACGAGTAGCTAAATTTCCCAATTAGCATTCCCTTTGCACTAGCTGGTCACAGAACTCACATCAATTAGCTTCTCGTACTTCTCGCCAATAGCTGAATCACCTAAGGCCCCAAATTCAGTCCCCTGAGTTAAGATATTAGTGAGCACGTGCATGAAGGCAGTCCTTGTCTGCAAATCGTCATGATAGCCAATCTCCAAACTGAACTTCAAGCCAACATCTACGTTCGCACTAAGCAAATTACTCAATGCTTGGATTGCAAGGTCTTGGAAGCTGCTAGCATCGTCTTTAGCTAATGAGACAGTCTGCAATTCACGCCTTCTATCGCTTTCAAGCTGGCTAGAGTCCAACAATGAAAGGAACAAGGTAAAATAGCTGCAGAACATCTGTGAACGAGCATCAACCACATCTGCGCTGTCATGCGCTGTCTCTGGAGGCTGCAATGGAAGGCGGTGAAGCAAATTTACAAGGGCTTTGAGACAAGCGCGGTCGAGATCACGCTGTGGGCGTATAAGTTCGTCTTTGCGAGGATTAATTGGGTGATTCGGCTCCTATTAAAAAAAAAAAACAATGTTCTTAGTGGCCGGAAAAATATCCGGGAGAGCAGATGAAAGGCTTACCTTTGCGGGGCGAGGCATCCACTCGCTAAGAATCTGCAGCAGGTTATTCCGTACTCTGATATCCTGCCTGAGATTCACCAGTTCCTTTTTCCTAGCGACAAGCTCCACCAACTGACACATCCTAATTTTGACCCTCAACGTAGTGTAATCCTCCTTAAGCGTGTTCAAGTATCTCGCGAGACTTAATGTCAGTGCTCCCAAGTCAACTGTAAGAAACATATCCTGAGCATCCTCCAATCTCTCCACAATGGTCTTCAGCAGACTGCAGGCCTGCTCCGCAAACAACGTCCGGCTGGGGCTCTCACTTTGTGCGTCTTTGAAACCAGGATCAAACAAAATACTAAACTCCGTCTCTAAGCTTCTGAATAACTGAAGGTAGAGCCGGGGATTCAACTCAGTTCCGAGAACCTCCCTGATATTCTCCCGCACATTGACAAGCTTGCACACAAGTAACTGTAAGCACTGCTTCATAAATCGCTCCAACAGGCTCATTTGGTCACCGTCACTGGCAAGGCGATCGATCCAACGCAAACCCGACGTCGTTGGGTCGTCTGCACGGAGTTGGTGCGGCAAATCTGCAATGCAACATCCCGCAATTGATGCTAAGAAGCCTGAATAATTTCTCCACTCCGCAAATAGCCCATCATCAATTCCACCAGCACTTGCTACACCAGGTGAAAGGATATGTTTTGAAAGTGTCCGCCATCTCGTGAAAACTGCTTCCCAGGCAGTAAGTATTCCTGGGCCAGGCATGCTCATTCTTGTCAGTAGTCTTCTCAATCGCTTTTGGAATGCCACGGGGCCTGTGATTCTAAATGTCTGTAAAGATAATTCAGAGTACACAGGAAAGTTGCGCATGACCGTTAGGTTACTCCTCGCCAGTTCGTCAGGATTCTCTGTTAAGCGCCCTTCTTCGCAGAGAAGGGCAATGGCATGTGTTGTGATGGAGCATATATCGAGATCACTAGAGCATAGCAAAACCAAGAATGACACTTCAAGCGATACGTTGGCGATGGTGCGTTCGGGAATATCTGTGATACCCTCTGTAATGTCCTTTTCCAAAAATTCAGCCTTTATTGGTAAAGATACTTGTGTGCTAGAAGCAAAAGTCACCTTTCTGGAAGAAATAATGCTGACTCTGGTTTCCAGATACCCGTGAACCAGCTCCAACACGCTCTTCAATGCTGGATCTTGGAAATCAAAATCAAGTAGCTTCTTTGACAAGGTAGCTACAATCGCAGATCTAGACACCCATTTTCGCTTAGCCTCGCCAAATCCAAGTGGTAATTCAGGGAAACTAACGTCGCTTTCCAGAAGAAGTTTAGCACACTAATTGCCCCCTGGCCTAATCGCATGTCTGTGGTCATCTGAAAGGCTTCTGGACTCAAGAGCCTTCTCGCAAACACCACAGCTGAATGCCTAACAAATTCGTCATCATCGTATATAAGTCTTAGAAGACTACTGATCATCCTATCTCCTAATCTATCCCATTCTTCGGCGCCCGCATCCAGATTCTCGTACATCAACAGTGGACGGATCTTGAGAAGCTCTAACAGCTGGTATAGTAATTCAGATGATCCAATGCTATCGGTTGACAGATTCTTATGCCGAGTCTGCGAATTTAGAGTACCCCCAGCCAAAGAGGATCCATTTGTACTGCTGGTATTGGCATGTCGAGTAGAAGCGATGTTCTAGTTGGCTGTCAGACCGCAACGCATAACAAGCGAGAGCAAGAATAACATACAATAACGAGTTCTCGGACTTCAGGCGCAATTGCATAATATAACGCATCGAAATCTTCTGCGTTACTCTAGAGAAGCCAGACTAAGAATTAACAACAGTAACTGAAACTTGCCACCGATATATTTTATTCACGGAACCCCATACCTGCGAGGCCAACACAGCCACTCCAGCGAAGACTGTGATCTTGAATGTGATTGGCGAATTTTTATCCAGACACCTTGGTAACAAGTTCCTGACAACGCTATCTACACCCAATCTTGCTGAGCTCACAAATGCCTTTATCATGATGTCTCTATCAACACTGAGATCTTCGCCAAATTGCTGTCGTCGGAATATTTCCTCGGTCACCTCATTCTGCACGTCCAAGGCAAAGCTTAGAAGAGCGCCATCCGGCTCAGATGGGAAGAGGCTACCGGCACGGCACATGGTGATAAGACATGATGCGGCAATGTCTGAGTTCCTTGGAAGCCGCAGGGAACGCCGGAGATCATTTAAGAACGCAACCTTTTTGGACAGACTTCCCCGCTGCTCGCTCCGAATATCCAGAGCCCAAAAGACGTCCGGTAAAAGAAGTATGAGAGCTGTTTGAAGCGGCCAGATGATAGCCCGTCGCTTGGCGCCGTCCGCAAGTGATGCAGCGATGTCGAATAAGATATCTACACCCTTCTCCAGTCGCCCACCGTCCATATGTAAGTCAACAAAGTCTTTCGGATGAGCTTCGATCCACCGATGAATGGTCTCTGGCAATAATGATGCGAGCATGTTTTGTGCAGGCTTCCGTAATGGAAGGAAACTGCCGCTAATCTCCTTAATAATAAGAGACAATTTCTCCTGGTTGATCCACATGTGAGCAATGAATTGGAGACCGCTAGCATCACTATCATCAGAGGCGGTCGTTCGCAAGAACTTCAATCTTTGAGACATGGTGTGGAACACCAAGGGCCAATTTGAAGCGCTAAGATACTCGATCACTTTGAACGACGCACGTTCAAGATCGCTGGCCTTCTTTGGAAGCCCGTCAAGACTACGCTCCTCTGATTGGGAGTTATTATTATTCTCCTTTCTCCCCACAGATGAGCCATGCCCATCTTCCACTAGCGGGGCTGCCGTTAGTCGTAAAAGCAATTCCAGAACATATTTAGCTTGTATCTCGTCTAGCGGCGGCGGCTCCCTTTCCCTTCTCCGCATCTTCCTCGTTGAAATTCCTGGTTTCCGTAAGGGCTCTACGACTGGAGCCTTCTCCCCCATTATCCCCCGGTGTGCAGAGTCGATAGAGTCCCAATGAGCGCCCGTGCAGTCGGCGAGAACTTCAACCAAGTAAGTCTGAGTGAGAAGCACGAAAGGCCTACCCCTGGGAGCAAGATCACTAAAACCCTACACCGCAAAAAAAACACCCATCTCAGTACACCCCACAGCTGTCGAGGATATGGGGAGAACTTAATTAAACTAGACATACCCGTGAAATAGACTCTAGATGCTTGGCGATGCTATCAACAACAATGTCGATCTGCGCCCTTGCCAACTCAATCAGCGAGCCCCGAGCCAAGGCAATGACTTCATCGCGTCTAACATCGCTCAAGTCATCTCCGGTGCGAAAGGGAAGCTGCGCAGCAAATGATCAGCTGAATAACTCTCTCCCAAACGGACCTAGTGTGCGGTCCGCAGTAGAAGGCAGAAGATAAAGATATACCCTCGCTGAAAGCCTCTCCAACAAAGTCTGCACCAGCCTCCTGTCCCCATCCATGGGACGCTGCAAGTTGAAAATTTGGGGGATATGTGAGGTTGGTTGTTCGTCGTAGTGTAAGATAGTCTGGTGGAGGCGATCGGTATTGGTTGCGGTTGTAATCGTAACTCAGCACCAAGAGGATGGGCGGCGGTTCACGAATGGCAGGTATTCAGTGGGCTAGTAGTGGGAGAGAAATAGTGCGCCAGGGCTCATGTACTGTACCCTATTGTTTCGTCTGAGAGAGTCACTGAGGCTAAGAGTTGGGGGGAGATAGGTTCGGTGGGTGGTCGGAAGGATGTGTTTAAGAAAATGCAACTCAATGAATGGCAGTGGGCTAATTGAGAGTAATAATAATAATTTAAATTTGACGAGAGAGCCGCGTTTGGTTGCAGCCAGTGACCAGCAAAAAGTCAGGGGACGGCGTGAGGGCGTGATGATTGGCGTTGGGCAGTTTACTCGAGTAAGTGAAGGAAAGAGAGTGGTAAGGTGTGGGTGGGTGTATATGGGTCTGGCCGTTCGTACTGTAGTGAGGGAAAGAGGGAGCGTAGGTAGCGGTAGTGTGTAGCGTAGTTACCTTACTACTCGGTATACTCGAGTAGGGAGGGGTGAGTGTATGAGGGAGCAGCAGCAAGCCCGTTGCAGGATAGAAAATGGAGAAGGCGAAATCCGCCGATGCCCTGAACACTCAATTCTGTACCTGTCTGGCACCTTTCTGCTTTTTTCTCTCTCTCTCTTTTTTTTTTTCTTGTTGCTACCCTACTGTGTCTCTCCCTATTCTCTCCCTTGCCCTTGCTTCAGCTTTCTCAATTACAGAGTGGGGCGTATAATACAGACTAGTATAGCAAAATTTTCGCCTATCCTCATTCACTCAGTCCCCATTCCACCTCCTCCCACCTTGAGCTGCCCTCCTCTCCGGCCCTTTGCCTCAGGTCGGGATTAAAAGGTCTGAACGCTGCGATATGATATTATGCCATGCTATTTGCCGAGCCGCTCCATGGAGCAGGTCCGATGGCGCACTTTCCTTCCATCACCAAATCGACCAGCCCTAACCCACCCTCTCCACACTCCCCGAATTATTAATTCCATACTCATCTAGTCTCGTCCAGTTCCGGCACTGTGCAAGAAAGCAGAAAGCAATATATCACTCGACTTTGGCCCATTAAATTTTGTAGTTTATTCTCCTATCAGAAACACCTTTTCCATATCTACCAAGCCTTGCCTAATCCCAATCCACATAAGAACGGGAATATCGAAAAGTTCTCGCTGTCTCATGCTTAGAGGAACAATTTGGTTGCCCCTACACTTTCTTTTTCTTCTTCTCACGATATTATAATACGAGATGCTTCCAAATTTCAGCGTGCAGGTAAAATACAGCGCCTACATACACTCAATTATAATACAGTAACCGTGCTACATTACAAAGATTAGGCATGTTCACACATCATACAGTGCATCGTGTTCCCATGGTTGAAGCTTAGAGAGGAATCGATCGGGGACTCGGAGAAATCTTCTGTGCAGCACAGCCGCCAGCAGCGGGAGCGGAGGATTTTCGAGACTGTGTCCTTGCCTCCTCACCTATCTGCGTCCTCTATCGATTTCAAGATTTCCTCTACCCCCTCTCGTACTCGAGTATGTGCTCGAGTAGGTACCGGCACTGCACTGCACTGTAACTGTGCGGTAGTTCTCCTTCCAAATTCTCATCTCCATCCCCTTACTTCCGGCACGATGCCAATTGCATGATATGCCCCGCATGTCTCTGTTTACGTACGGCACTTCTTCAAAAGTGAAGGCACAGCTCATATTTCATTTCTCTTATTTCTGATATCACATCACAGCAGGTGATTTACAACACTGTTCTATATATACAATACGGCACCGGCATTGTTTTCCAGACCTTCTGTTATCGTACCAAAGCAACCAGCCGGCGATTTACCGTTAGGGGGGGGGGGGGGTGATTCAAACCTTGCGGGAGGAGAAATAAAATGATAAAAAGCCTCGGACCTGCCACCAGCGAACGACGTAAGACGCAATGTCTCACTCTGCCACTTGCGCAACCCTAAAGCTTGTCCCCCACCCTGGGCCTTCACTCAGCGAATCACTGACTTCCCGAACACGAGAATTATAATATGGCAACAGTGCCTGACAAACACCTCCATTGCCTCTCTCTCCCCTGCGACACTAGCTATTCGAAGCGATGGGTTGGATGTACGAGTACCAGTATCAGTACCATGTGCCGCTTGGTACAAGGAACGCAAGAAATCCAATCTATCCCTTTCAACCCCCTGGAGTCTCATCATCCGTTCAACAGGTATATTGCCCATGCCAAGGCGAAAAAAATAGCACTGTGCTGGTATAATACGGCAACAATCTATTTTCTCCTCTCCCCCTTCTCCTTTTTTTCACTCCCAACCAAATGATCCCCTCATACCCTATCAAACTCGAATATCAAAGCTATATTCTCATCATGTGAAACCGCTGTAACATATGATCCCTTCCAAACATATCCCAGGTTTTTTGTTTTTCCCATTAATTCCTAGCATTAAGTTACGGCTGATCTGTCACCAGCGCTCTAGAAGTCCAAACGAGCCCCTTTCCTTCCTTCCCCTCCAGTCTGCTTGATCATACAACTGCAAGGAACCGGAAACCAGCATCGTTCGATACACCCCGTGCGCCATCGTTCTAGTCTATAACTCACCCACAGTCCGGAGTGTTCATCTGAAACTCCTTGGGAGGCGATGGGTAATGGTTAGACTATGTCAACCAGGGATACTAAGCACAGCATACTCGAGTAAGCTTTATTAGTTCGACATGGACAACTAGCTTCCCGTGCATTATAGCAGGTTTGAAACTGGTCTAGAATTGTCACAACCATTGGACAAACTTGGGCTCTGCCGGGTCCTTCGAACACTCGATACGCTGGGGAAACGATTGCCACGGTTCAATGATAATAGCGCTAGAGATACCAAGATTCCGGAATAGACTTCTGCCAGATGAGGACTTCCGCCGCCTCTGGCGAGAATTACTTGACACCACGTTGGCCGTCCACAAGCGCGGTACTGGAGATACCGACCGCTCAAGACGAGTGGGCCGTCGTACCATAGTAATTTCGGTATCTCCGATTGCTTGCTGAACTAAACGGACAAGCCAATACTGTACCGAACTGGAGCCTGACCCCATCTGACTTATTGGTTCTAATTTACGTGGTTTCCCAGAAGTGACAAGTTGGGACTCGTTCAATATTGGTCACGTGCTCAGCGTTATCTTGACTTCAAGAGCCCGCTGGGGGGGGGGTTACTTTTCCAAATCTATTCTAGACCGCTGGTTATCTAGCGGGGGAATGGAGCGATACATACTCGAGTAAACAAACGCAATTTTATTCTGATAATATGAATTTAACATATTATTGTACAAGTATGGAGGTACCTCCACACACAACCCGCGGGAGTCGAGAGGATCGGCTCATTGCTGGCAGCAGGCAGGCGACCTCGCTGGCGGATACACGGGTAAGTTTACTATGGCGCGTTATGGGGGGCTGTCAGTACTCGAGTACCAGTACCAGTACATACATACCCGTACTCGAGTGCATGGACTGCAAGTTTATATCATCATGAACTTGCCACCCTATACTCTACCGGTGCTCGAGCAGTCGAAACTCCCAATTCCCACCGACAGTCCATCAACGTACTTGCAGACTTGACCATGACCGACCCATCACATCCCACCGAAGCCTCCGCCTCCCCGACATGGCAGTCATGAGGGAGAAGAAAAAACTGCACCAAATATAAAATGATTGGATTGGGTTTGTTTAAACAGAAAGCGGAGTTCTCTCCATTTGACAAGAGCTCACCTTGCCACTTGTTCGCTCGTTCGACCACTCGCGCCGAGCTAGAGTATGATATATGCAAGGTGCGTGGCCCCTAGACACGGCCTTCCTCAGATAAAAATCCAAAAAGTTCAGCCATTCACCAACCCAGATCAAGCATAGAGTTGAGCCTAAATAGGGTTTACCAGTGCCTTATTATATAGCGCGCTGCTAGTAGATTCGGAACGGGCCTTAACAACTCTCCAGAGTTCAAAGTCCAACCTCCCACATAAATTATTTCCTCCATCTACAGCACTCGAGCACTCAACCGGAACAAAATATTCTTCGAGAAATTAAACAATAGGGTTATTCCCCTATTGATTCTGTATCGATATAAGGATTAACATTTGGAAACAGCCGTTTCCGTCGAGTGTTGATACCGGTGCCGTTCTTGTCGAGATACTTTTTATTATTATTTTATTATCATTTTATTATTATTTGGGGGGGTGGGGGGTGGAGTTCCTAGCTAGTTAGGTGTCGCACACCACATGCACGATCCACAAGTGCTTGTAGTACTCGAGCAGAGTACCGGTATTTTGCAGGGGTTTAGATGCTATTTCCTGGCGGTTACCAAGGATTTGTCATAACAGTGAAGTTAAGCTTGCATTTCACAACCCTTCACGATCACCCACTTGTGAGGAGTGGGGGGATCACGAGCTGTTTCCTGTTTCTGTGTGATGGTATTTAACTCGCCGTAAACACTCAAATAATTGGACCGTGTGCTGTGTAGTCCGAAATTCCCTTCTCTGGAAAGGGGGCAAAAAACGCAGCAAAACCACACGCCCCTTTTTCCCCTTCCGAGAGAAGAAATAAAATAAAAGGCAGGGATTTCTTGACCTTACTGAGAGAGAGGAAAGATCAACGACAAACCACGCCATCCGATTATTCGAGTTTTCAAAGTATCGGTTGAGGAGGGATTGAAGTGATGGGCAATTCGGGTTGATGGTCTTGAATCTCAAAATTAATACACCCCAGAGTCAAATATATGTTTCACAATATTCTGAATTTTAGTATGTAAGGATTAATTTCATGTCCTGATATTAGTTAAGAATGTGAACGAAGCCTGAAGACTAATTTAGATCTTATAATATTTTTAGTTTTTTATATCTAATAAGTACACCACCCTCTTCCTCATTTCAACAGACTATATTGTGAGTTTGACTTATCCTATATATATTATAATACTAGTAAGTGTGACTTTATTAGAACCAAGTACACATAGACATCCAATATCAAAAAAAAAATTTTTTTTTTTTTTTTTTTTTTTTTGAAATAGCTATGGTTCCTACCATTCAAAAAGGTAACCTGAAATTAGGTGTTTTTCAAATCCTTAAGAATATACAACTACAAACATAATTGCAAAAAGAAAACCTGTTTATGAAAGAGAAGATGAAGGAGCATAACAATTCCATAACTGTTAAGCGGACACCAAACTCAAGTATATCACAGAGGGATGTAGGCCAAAATCTTTGTTCGGAGAATCTGTCGAGGAAGGCTCGTCTCGATAAAATAGGTAAGATAAAGGTTTATAGTGTAGACAATTTTATATTAATAAGATCTCTTCTCCGTTGCTTGATGATGTCTGTAAAGCTCGGGAGGCACTTTGATATTTATATCCCGCGTTTGAGTGTTCGCGGACTACTTCTAACTACTATGCCCCCGAAGTACCATCCTGTTTTAATACGCAAACGTCCCGAATCTTATAAGTGTGAACACCATTTGACCCTGAAACTTATCACACCCTTTTGTGGTCACGGAGTAGTATTCCTCCTTTAAGATGACTGTGCTATTTGTTATTCCAAACAGCGGCCTCTAACTTAGATGTCCGCATAGACTATTATATTACTTTAGTCTTGTTGACTATCATTCCAGTGGTCTCTTCGGTCATGAAGTGATCAAGTTCATGCCCGGCCACCTAGTGCCAATCGCAAGTCCGAGCCCAACATGTCAATGTCTTAACGGTCTCTGACTTATCTAGGTCTTCTTTTCTGAGTGTGCTTCCCCTTGGTCCGCCGGCCTCCATAGAGGGGTCCTATTACTAGTACCAATCAACCTACAGCTCATCTCAGAAAGGTATGGGTGGATTCGGTATAACCCTAATAGCCTCTACTACTGGGGCATCCTCCTGGAGTATTTTGTCGAAAACGTCCCGTCACTTTCGGCCCATAGTTTAGGAAGCCTAATCTTGAAGCCTACTATCTCAATGCGCCTTCGACAGATTTCTTCCGTTCCACTTCCCAGATATCGCCAAAGGTCCCCTCTCATATATCCTGCGAACAGCATGCGGTCAGATGGACGGCAGTGACGTATATGGTATTATGAAGTGGGCTTCATTGATGAGACTTTTTAGTTATGAGATGCAACTGTTACAATCCCTAACCAGTATTAGTTCTCAGCAACAGGTAGACGATACTTCTCTTGTTCTCTCTCGATGATAGTTCTTAAACCTATGTCTACGATAAAGTGGGAGAGAGTCTTGTATCTCTGATCCTTATCGCCTATCGTACTTTTTCTTCAACTCGACTCTTATAGTAGAGTCCTCGTCTCGTAGGTAGGTGTTCGTAAAGTGCGTAAAGATTTTATGTTCATAAAAGTATAAAGTAATAAGTAAGGAAATAACTTAAAACGAAGCATGAAGAGCCTATCTACTCGGTCATTTTTTATTTTTATTTTTATTTTTATTTTTTTTATCATCATGTATTTGTTGTTATTTAGGATACAAGAACTTGCATGCAGCACTAGCTATGGCATAAACAATCCCCATTCCTCCTTCCGCCAGGCCCGACTATATCCCCAGGACCCTCTGGTATTAGCCTAACCGCAAATCTCGCCCCAAAGAGAACCCCATCCCTACCTTGCAAGCGAACTCAGAGAATAGGAGAAGCCTAACTAAGGACAAGCAGGAAAACATAGGAAGGTAACCACCTGAAACACCACAGAAAGAAACAAATGAAAAACCACACCATGAATCCCACAACAACTATGCCAGGTATACGCGCTGGCAGCAGAAACTGTAGAAGTTATCCCAGAACGCAATGCAACCAAGAAAATAGGCCACCTGTGGGGGACGGCGAAAGAGGGTGGAGCAGTAGGGTGTAAGCTGATCCAACCGCCGGAACAGGATGGAAACCGAATGCGACCATGTCAACTCTCGGTAATCGTATTCATGTCTGACTAGGCGGTCCCCAGTGGCAGGAGGCAAGCGTCTTACCGTGTCTCTCATGTAGTCCGTTGTTCTCCGAGAAATAGCGTCACTTAGTGGATGGGATACCACCACTTAAGCCGACTGTGGGAAAAGGCGAGATCGACCTGTAGGCCTATTGAAGAGTCCTCGCATACCGCAAACCATGTTCTCAGCCATCTGAAGTATGGGAAGCGAACGGTCGCCGACTGTATGGAGGGGCCTCGCTAAGCGAGGAAGGGGGCGAGAATGGGCGGCGCGAAAGGCGTAGCGGCACCCAGAGGAAGGAAAGCCCTGACGTCTTCAAAGAGTAGAAGAGGGTAGTGAGGGGAGGAGGGGAATGGCCATCACTCCTAGGCCCAAGCCATCATGGGAGGAGTGAGGGGGGTGGATGGTTCGTGAACTCTAAGCGTTGAGGGTCGATTTCAAGCGCGAGGAAAATAGAGGAGACAAAGGATGGCCTATCTACTCGGTCTTTTTCCTTTTTTTTTTTTTATCTTCATGTATTTTTTGTTTACGGTACAAAAACTTGCATGCAGCGCTAGCTATGGCATAAAGAAAAACCTTAATCTCAAAAGCCCGCAGACACAAAAGAAACAATCGCACCAAACTATAAAATCCTCCAAAGTGTGTCCGATAGCTGACACGAAATCCCCAGGAAATAAAACAAGCAAATGCAGAAATCATAACGAAAAATAAAACCACCCAGCTGCGAGAGCAGGTATCCGGCGGAAATAAACAGGGGGCGAGGGCCCTATGCTCAGGGCGCAAAGCCATATATTGGGAGGACCGCCTCATCGGAAGCGGGAGCGAGCGGGGGGTCCCAGCACGCAGGAGGCATGCCGGGAGGAAAGCCTGTGGCGGTCACATTCAGGTATCTCGCCAGGGAGCGGAGGGAGTCTTTGTTGGTCCATAGGGGACTGTCTGCGCCGAGGTCCGTGAGCCCCCGGAGGCGGCGCTCACGAGGCTCCTTGCGAGACTCGCAGTAAAGGACGGCGTGATCGAAATCCTCCTCGTCCTCTTCACAATAAGGGCAGAGGGGGGAGGGGTCGTCAGTGAACCAGGAGGGGTGGGCAGCGAGGTAGCTCTTGCCCGAGCGCATCTGATGGATCCTGCCCGCTATGAATCTCCCTAGGTCCATGAAGGGATGGGGCTTGAGGGACGCGGCGTAGGGGTAGTAAGGTGGGGGGGGAAACTGAGTAGACCAGTCTCGAAGGAGAGCGTTTCGCAGCCGTAGCTTGACCGACTGGTAAGGTGGGGTACCCGCCATCACAGGGAGCTGGTCAGGAGGAAGGAGGCTGGGGGAAGCCACCGGGACTGGGCCTGAGGGGCTGATGAATTGGATGGTCCTGTGGGCAATGGCATCCAACGGAAGGTGTTTCCGTATGGGGGGACAGGGAGGAGAGGTTTTCCAGAGGAGCGGGACATAAACGGATGTCAGACCCCTAGTGTATCGCCGGTGGTCATCCGGAGCCCGGAAGGAGGAGGAGGTAGGGAAGGACGGGTGAAGCCTAGCCGTCGCAGGGTTGATCTCAGGAGGGAGGCAGACAAGCCAAACCGCCTCCAGCCTTTGACGGTGACGAACCAGAAGTGGGAGGGGGGGCAGGGCCAACTCGCATACTAGGATGCCAACTGGGGTGGACGAGAAACAATTCGTCACCCATCTCTGGACGGCCCTCCAAAAAACGGACATCCTGTCTAGGAGGGTGAGGCTTGGTGAGAAAAGGTCGGCTCCGTAGAGGAGGATTGGAGAGATAAGGGAGGATGCCAGACGATGGCAGAGAGAGGGGGGGAGACCTTTGCCGGGCCTGGAAAGCCGTTTGATCTTCACGAAGGCTCCTTGGGCCAAGCCGAGCCTCCTCGCGTAGTGGGAGGTAGTGCCTTTGTTGCAGGAAGTGGATGAGGGCTCGAACCAATATCCAAGCCAGCGAACCAATTTGGAGAGGCGAAAGAGGAGCCTGTCTATCAAGACAGGGATCGCGGGGGGATGGACCTTTTACGCTGGGGTCACCCAGTGCACGAGCTCGGTCTTCGGGATCGAAAAGGCTACACCCAGCTGTCCAGCTCTCGCTTGGAGCGCCTTGGTGATGCCTTGAAGCCTCTGGACGTTCCTGCGGTAGGAACCAGAGGCGACCGTGACAGCAAAATCATCCACGTGGGAGAGGATTAGGCCACGAGGGACCGAGAAATGCAGCGAGGATACATAAATCACAAAGAGGAGGGGGGAGATCAGAGACCCCTGGGGGGTGCCGACAGAGACTGGCGAGAAGATCTGGAGGGCCCCCTGGAAAACCAGGCGGCAGGAGCGGCCATGGAGGAAGGACCTGATCCACGAGACCATGTACGGATTGACCGCCTTAGTGGCAAGCCTGTCGCAGAGAATAGGGGCTGACACATTGTCGAATCCGCCTTTAATGTTGAGGAAGAGTATCGAGACCTTGAGCTTAGGGCGCATGAAAAGTTGAACTTCGTGAACGAGGGTTGCCGCAGCATCAAAGGTATTCAGACCTGGAAGGGAATCGGTCTGGTGAGGGGACAGGAGGTCTAGGAAACGGACCAGGGCAGAGAGGCGGGAGGCGATAACCCTTTCTAGGATCTTAGAAATGGTCTCGAGGAGGACGATGATACGGAAAGACACCGGAGTATCGTAGGAGGGTTTCCCTGGCTTGTCGAGGACTATCCCATTCGCTCTCTTCAAGGAGGGGGGATGGTGGCCATACCGAACGAGGAGGCCGAGGATGGAGGGGAGGATGCTAGGGTTCAACACGTAGACCCTCTTCCAGACAGAGTACGGGATCTGGTCAGGGCCGGAAGCGGAGGACAAGGAGGAGCATCGGAGAGCGACTGTTATCTCGTCTGCTGATAGCGGGGGAACAGCTTTGAATTCGCGCAAAATTGCTGGAGGGCCCGAGGACTGTTTCTCGGGGAAGAAGTGGGAGAGAAGGGCTGTGTTTATGTCCACCGGGCTCTCAGCCCCGGGTAGCTGTGGGAACCTGTCTGGGAGCGTTCCAAAGGCATAGCGTTTCGCAGTTCAGAGCGTTTGGGGGGTGGCAGTTTTGAGGAAATTATTCCAATAATCAGTTTTGGCTCTTTTAATAGCCTTGAAGTACAGCAGGCGGGCCTTCCTGGACCGCTGTTTAGAAGAGGGGAGCGGATCTCACCGCACTGACCGAACTATTGAGTGGAAGGCAGCTCTTTGAGTTGTGAGGTCAGGGGTCCACCACGGCTTGGAACGGGGGGAGGGTCTCTTGTCTAAGGTGTGTAGTCTGTAGACAGTCCTGAGTATTCCTGGGGCAGTGTCGAACCAGGCCGAGAAAGTGTGGGCTGTGGGGAGAGGGGGAGGGGGGTCGAACCTTATGGCCTCGATCGCATCTTCGAGGGAGGGCCAGTCGGTTTTCTTCCACGCAGGGGCAGGGGGGGGAGGGCGGGCCAACAGCTGTGAAAGCACAATGAGGATGGGGACGTGGTCGGAGCCTGTAAGTGGTAATGGAGTCTCCCACGACTGAAAGTTAGGGGACAGAGAGGAGCTGGCAAATGCAAGGTCTATGACCGATGGGCGGAGGTTGGGATCAAAGGGGAAGTAAGTGAGTCTACCAGGAGTGTTTAGGAAAGAGAAACCTTCTTCCACAGCCTTTTCAAAGTAAGGGGCCGAGGCGCCCAGGTCCGAGATTGAAAAAAGGCAGCCCGGGTCGGTTGAGGAGTGGTGTACATATAAATCTCCGACAACCAGTATTGGTGTGGAGGTGTGGGGGAAGGCAACTTCTGGAGTGATGGTCCAGCGAAAGGGGGAACCGTCCCACGTGCTATAGAGGTTTACAACCCGAAACTTGGTAATAAAGGAATCAAAAAAACCAACCGAGGAGTGAAAATCAACTACCATCCAGTCCCTGGCCTCTGTAAAGATGGGGAGGACCGAAAACTGCTGAGTGGTGGAAAGATGAAGGTAGCAGGCCACTCTGGGCTTGCCGCCATTGGGGCAGGGGGGCAAAAAGGGTTTGAAACCAGTGAATGACGGGGGTCTATTTCTGTGCAAAGGGGGGTCCTGAAGGGCAACAAGGGTGGGGGGATGGTCCAGCAAAGTAAACGAATTAAAGAGGGAGAGAAACACATCCCAGCTTCCCAAGCAGTTGTGTTGATGAACGGATATCAGATTACAGGAGTCCACCGCCAGCGTGGAACTCGTAGGAGAGGTGTGACCAACCATTACACGCCTTCCGGCGTCTCAGGCTGGGAGAGAGGAGTGGGAGATTCCTGCCATGTGGGATTCGGCAGGGCACCTCCTTGGGGTTTTGGGGCAGGGACGGCAGGACGTGTTGGGGGGGTATCGACACGCCTAGGGCGGGGTGTCTCAAGACCAAAGGGGGGCAGGAGGGATCATGAACCANGGGACGGCAGGACGTGTTGGGGGGGCATCGACACGCCTAGGGCGGGGTGTCTCAAGACCAAAGGGGGGCAGGAGGGATCATGAACCAGTTGAAGGACCCTCACCGGAGTCGTTCATCGTGTCCATAGCTTCCTCATGTGTCGGTGAAGGGGACTCCCCACGGGCAGGAGGGGGGGGAGGTCGCGATGGGCATTCTCTAGCGAACGCCGGGTGTTGACCTTTGCAGATCGCACACATCGAGGGAGAGGTTGGGCAACAGTCAACCACGGCTCTGAGGTTGCCGCCCTTGGGGCATGTGGGGTTCTGGCACCTGTATACCGGTTTTCAGTGGGAGAGGACGCAGATTGGACAGACCGGATGATCAACCTTGCACCTGGCTAAGTGATGGCCGTATTCCCAGCAGTTACGGCACTGAGTGAGGCTGTTAGCCGAGAATGCTCTCTCGATCTTGCATCGAGAGGAGAAAAGGTAAGCGTTGTCCAGCATAGAGGCCTCATTTTCTGGCGCAACCATCACGACAACGGAGGTCACTCTCTTGAGGATCCTGGAGGGCCTGTAAGGGTTTAGGTAGCGGGTGGAGAGAATCTGAACGTCCTTGACATTCAGGACGGTGTTGCTCAGGGACTGTAGAAGGTCGTCGTCGTCCTCGGGAAGGTAGGCGATGGGCAGGGAGTGGATCGCCAGCTAAACCTCGTTAGGGGCAGGGCGGAAAGGGAGCCATGGAGAGTCCCCGGTCGGGAAGGATTGGTTTAGCTTGGTGGAGAGAGCGTCGTAGTAGGGGGCATAGGTAGTAGAGGGAATGAACGGAGAGAGGGCAAGAAGCGTTACCGCCCCTCTGTCATTAACACTGGCAGAAAAGGATAGGGGTAGAGTGCAACTCGCCTCCCGTAGAACTGAGGCAGCAATGTCGGGGAAGGAGGCAGCTATTCGGTCCGATTAGGAGTGCGCGAAGGGGGAAGACCTGAGGGCAAAGAAACGTCTCTCAGCAGCTGGGAGGCTCCTGGGCCCTTTTGAGGGAGCCATAGGTGCCGGACCAGACGCAACCTGGGCAGCCGTGGGGGCATTCTTTGCTTTGCTCGACTTTCCCTTCTTTTTTCCCATGGCAGTAGCAGCCTGGGCGTAGGAGGGGGCGCCGGACTGAGCCGAAGCGCAGGGGACAGGGTGGAACTCTGAGAGGGGGGGGTACTTTCCTTCCCGGTATCTCTGGGCCTCCCAGGAGCGAGGGAATTTTGCCGCATATGCGGCCGGGTCGCCGTACCATTTCTGGTCTTTTGTGCTGTAACAGGGGATGTCTGTGTCACCACCACCTTCGTAGAGGGGGGTAAGCTCACCGGCAAGGGTTGCGGTAGGAGGGGACGTGGCGACCTCTTTACCCTTTCGGGAAGGAGCTGCCTGAGCCATGTGGGTGCTAGGCGCCGCGAGCGCTAGGCGTTGAGGTGGGGGTTGTTGGTGGCATGCCGGCTGGGAAAGTGGGATGGTTAGAGGGGACGCAAGGTCCCTCACCGACAGTTGGAGGGTGGAGAGCGATGCTGCTGTCGCATCGTTTTCGCTGGTGGGAGGAGGGGGGCGCTGAGGCTTCTCCTTGCGGGAGTAGAGTTCGTCGACCTGCCCTGAAAGGCGGGCGACCTCGAGGGCCAGTTCATCGATCTGAGTGGAGATTGACCTTGACGCTAGGAGCGAGGTGCAGAGGAGGGGAAGGATGACAGCCTCCCCCGGGGAGAGGTCATCGAGCTCTGTTGAACTTATGGGTGGGAAAAGTTAGTTGGAGATTCCCGCGTCCGTCGAGGACCTCTCGAGGAGCTCCAGGAGGAGGGGGACATGGGGGCGAACTCCTGACACAGAGGAGTGCTCAGAGGGGAGAAGGGGAACTGTAGAAGCCATGCCTGTCGTGACAGGGAGGCCGCTGCCTGGTTTCTAGGACAGCAAGATCGTGAGGGCACACCGGACGCTGATGGTATTGAGAACGAGGAAGAAATGTAGGGGGGGGAAAATAGTGGAAGCGGAGCGTGCCTATCTACTCGGTCTTTTTTTTTCTTTTTTTTCTTTTTTTTTTTATCTTCATGTATTCATTGATTTATGGTACAAGAACTTGCATGCAGCGCTAGCTATGGCGGGATCCCATCCACTAAGTGACGCTATCTCTCAGAGAACAAGGGACTACATGAGAGACGCGGTAAGACGCCTTCGGTGTGTGGGAGGTACCCGCCTAGTACAGACACGAACACGATTCTGACAGTTGAGAGCTTCTGGGTCTACCCCTCCCTCTTCACCCTCCCTTCGGTCGGCTGGCACCCTTACTGCCACCTCCCCACCACTCTGGCTGGCACCCTCTTCGGGTGCTTCCTCTGGCTGGCATCCTCTCTGCTGGGCTGGCATCCCCTCTGCTGGGCGGCATCCCCACTGCCTCCAGAGGTTGGGTTCACATCTGCCCTCCTCGCTCCTCCTCCTGGCTCTGTCGC
Organism: Tuber brumale; assembly: GCA_014065205.1. Taxonomy (NCBI): domain Eukaryota; kingdom Fungi; phylum Ascomycota; class Pezizomycetes; order Pezizales; family Tuberaceae; genus Tuber; species Tuber brumale. The sequence goes on along the minus strand of JACCEG010000024.1, from coordinate 527,537 downwards.
CTCGGTGACATCCGCTGGCTGGCACCCTACTGCCCCTACTCTACTTTGTTGTGTTCCGGTGGACACTGGGGTTAGGCTTCGACGTCCCGTTACAAGGCCGGTCTGATCTCCTCCCTTCTACTTCACTGCTTCCATCCTGGGCCAGATGTTCATCTATAACGCCTGATCCTCACTCTGGGGATATAGCCTTCGTGTATGGGAGAGTGTGCAGGCGTCTACTGCATTGTGTGGTAGCGAGGTGTTAATTGGGGTTCTCGATGTTGTTTCACTAACGGGCCGGGGTCTTCTCTTATTGTTGCATGTCTGTGGAGGTTGTTGGTTCGTGTTCGGGGTACGCTGCTTCTTGGGGCTTGGTTTTTATACCCCAGAGGGTTTCCCAGGCAGCTGGGCGGGGCTAGGCCTAGGTGGGGGTTTTTGACCGCCTTAGCGCGAGCTTTATGTGGTTCTTTGTACCGTAAACTAAATGAAAATGATTTAAAAAAAAAAAAAAAAAAAAAA
>JACCEG010000024.1:474620-522395 GCA_014065205.1 Tuber brumale | reverse complement strand
AAGCCATCGTGGGAGGAGAGGGGGGGGTGGATGGTGGTTCGTGAAGATCAAGCCCGGAGGGTTGATTTCAATCGCCGGGTGTGTAGAGGAGACGGAGGATGCCTATCTACTCGGTCCTAGTCACCTCCTTATATAGTTACCCTTCACACCCTTGTGACTCATACTTTAAGTCACGCACCACATATGACTCACAACTGTGAGTCATATCAAAACATCATAAACTAGTCATATGACCAATGTGGTCACATGCGTAAAACCCATGACCTCTAAATGAGGTCATGTGCAAAACATAACATATCATCATAACCATATCATATGACCAAGTGGTCATATGTGCGAAACCCATGACCTCTAATGAGGTTATGTGTGAAACATAACATACCTATGACTCATAACTATGAGTCATGTGAAAACCTTTCCTCGCTAAGCCACATTTGTGACAGCAACTCTCGAAATCTCGCTAATGACGTGCGGGCCCCATAAGGGGGCCGGAGGGGGGTGTTGGGACTCCAGTAAATCTGAGGGTCTGTGCGCAGTTACCTTGCCTTGAGGTCTGTGCACTTGTCTCAGATTTCCATATGCCTAACAATAACTGTGAAAGGGTGTGAGAAGTTTCAGGGTCAACCAGTGCCCGTACTTATAAGATTCTGGATGTTTGCATATTAAAATAAGAGCAGTACTTTGGAGGCATAGTAGTTAGAAGTAGTCTGTGAATAGTCAGATTTGGGATATAAATATCGAAGTACCTCCCAAGCTTTACAGACATCATCAAGCAATGGAGAAGAGATCTTATCAATATAAAATTTGTTTACACTATAAATCTTTACCTTACCTATTTATCAAGATAAGCCTTCCTTGATAGATTCTCTAATCAAAGATTTTGGCCTACATCTCTCAGTTATACTAGAGTTTGGCATCCACCTAACAATAACTATGGGTTGTAATTGAAAATATAATATCATATTATAATTCAAATAAGTTATAGAATAAAATTCATAACCAGTATACTAATTTCAAGAGAGGTTAGCAGCTAACTAGTAAAAGTAAGTAATTCAAACTTCTTACTAATATCAAAGTAATTCAACATTATTGCAACTATAAATTGCTTACTAATCATAGTACTCAAATAATACTAGAACAGGATTAGTGTACTAGTTATAAATTTTACTACTACCTTAAACCATCTAAGCAATAATCAACTAGTATATACTACAGGGTTAATTTTTAATAAGAAAACAGAACTTATATATTATGGCTTTCAGAAGGTTGAGTTCTCTCTACCTGTAGATAGTCCTATATACTATGAACTTAATATGGAATAATACACAAGACTTGAAACTAATAAGTAAAAAGCAGGACATTAATTCTTTAACTAATTGGGCACTGGTAGATATTATAAAGATGTCAAGAATCATAACAGTATTGAAATTATAGCAACTGCAGAATAAATACTTTCATTTATGTATATAATAAAATTATACTCTTCTATCATGAGGTCAGTAGACGTAGATTTCAGAAGCATGTCTGATCACCCAACCTCTCTTATCAAGCTCTCACCAACCATCCCTCCGGAGACTAGCCCCTGTACGGAGATGGTGGATTATATGAACCCGAGTGAATACGGCACCCGTAGACGCCGTCCTGCTCCAGCACATCGAACTTTCTCTGAGAATTGCCAACGTGGGTTGTCCGACTGTGCAAAGGACGGTTTTGGGACGGTTGCTCTCGGACGCATAACCTAAAGGAGATATATGGTATGGATAGAATGCACCGCTCACATAAGGCTCGATTGGGATCAGAAACTTCTGCCCGACCCAGTCAGTACCCGAGCACCCTTTGGGCTCGGTGGTTGTGGTCGGCTCCACTTTTGATGTGAGCTTTTCCATGTGCCAGAGTAACTGCACTCGGGCACGGCCATAGAGGGTGGGAAAAAAAAAAAAAAGAATCAGCAAGATGCTTCAGGGTAGTGAGCAGCTGGCCAATAATAGTGGGGGGGGGGGAACAAGGTACCGTATGGTTGACATGAGCAATCCAGAGTGAACACCAGGTGAATTACCTCACAAACAGGAGGAGCATTCCAAGGTAGTGTGAGGTAAGAACCATGAAATTGGGTTCATTACAGATCAGTCCCATAGGGATTGCTTGCAACCTGGAGTATCCCTTCAGAATCTCCCAATTATTGCCTCTGGAGGAAAGTAAGCAGCAATGCTACTAGTCCAGGTTTCTAATTTCTCCAATGCCATGTTTCTTTCCATGGTATTTATTTACCATTCAACATAATCCCTGCTTTGACACCACAAATCTACCGCCCTTTATGACTATGCCCGAGTACTTGCGAATGGTAGCGATAGATTCTAACGAATACAATTCGGAAAACTTGCCACTCGGTATATCACCACCTCCAAACGCCAGTGCAACCCCTGCCTACAACTCGAGCATCCGTCTCTCTCTGCCAAAACCACTCCTGCACAGTTGGCCACTTGCGGCGAGGACCCTCTGTAGTGGGACATTAGTTTCGCCTAGTAATTGCAAGTTAATCTGCCAAAAATTGTCCTAGCACAGGTTAGGACCTTGGAAAATGGCAGATGACAATTTCTCCCAAGGAAATTAACAGTGCTTAATATGTCCTTGAGATTCACTGCTATGATAATATGATACCTCCAAAGGTTAGACCTACTTTTAAGCCCCCAATATCTCTCCATGAGAGCTTGAGAAGTTTTTGTTTTCTCTCTACCAATGTGTGCCGGACTGGAAAATCGCCTACTCCGTAATATAATAAAGCCATACTTCTGATTGAAGTGGTTGTTGAAAATCCTTTGGGGGTTGAGGTTGGGCAATGTCTCCCTGGCGAATTGTCTAGGCCGTAGACGTCAATCACCTATAATAATTACATGCGATACTTCCTAAAAATAACGGTTCCACACAAGTCGCTCCGGCACCCGAGCACATTACCCGAACGCGTGACCCGGCAAACCATCGGATACCCACCAAGTTATCCAACCTAGCCATTATTTCAAGTATCACCCTTTGAAGCTTCTCGTCAGACACTTGACACTTTTGATGAATCCCCAGCCCAAGAGAGCTTCCCAAGTCCTCCCAATTCCCTGCTTTGCCATAGTCTAGATGCTACAACCTATGATATTTCCCACAGCACATAAAACTACATCACTCGGCTTGGCTCTCTGGAGACTCCAATTGATTGGCCCAGCGATCGCTATGATACTACGAGGGTGTCCGGCTCCAATTCGGCCGCGCGAATAGCGCAACGAGTTTCTTTGTCCTAAAGAAACGTTGTTCCCCTCCCGCTACCGTCATCATCACTGCGTTATCACCCCCACCTCTCCCCTCTTTCACCTCCAATTCCTCAAACCTCAAACCTCAAACTTCTGCCTTTATCTCCAGTCTTCACTCCCAATCTCCCCAAACCGCCAACCAAAAAAATAAGACCAATAATAAAAATAAGTAAAATGCTCTCCTTCCTCGCAAACCCACCCAAACGCACGCACACCGCCAGCCTCGACCCCCTCCCTCTCAGCGGACACTACTACTCCTCCTTCCCTAACTCCTCGAAACCCTCCATCACCTACAACCGCCAACTCCTACCACCATACTCAGGGACAAACATCTTCGGCACACCACCATATCACTACCACCTCCGCCAATACGAGACCTTCACTGTGGAGTCCGGCAACCTACTCGCCACGGTCGACTCGGAGAAGGCCGTGGTCAAGACTGGCGAGAGCGTGACCGTGCAGCCGGGGCAATATCATACCTTCCGCAACGCGAGCGAGACCGAGGACTTGCAGATTCTGATTGAATTGCCGAGGTTGAAGGGTGTTGGCATGTTGGAGGAGAAGTTTTTGAGGAATAGCTTTAGTTATAGTTTAGATTGCAAGAGGGATGGGAACGTGGGGAAGCCCAGTCCTTGGCAGATGATGTTGTTTCTGTGGGATGCGGACACCTTCTTGGCGTTTCCGTGAGTATCTTTCGTTTTTTTCACGTTGGTTTGCAGGTGGTGACTAATTGAGGAGCGGGAGCAGGATTAAGGGCGTTCCCAAAATAATCCAGAAAGGAATATCCTGGGTTGTGATGTTTGTTGGCGGCGTTGTGATTGGGGAACGGTTACTGGGGTATAAGAGGACGTATCCAGAGTATTACAACACGCCTCTGCGGGTTGAAGAGCTCACTCAGGACGAGGGTGATGGGGCGAAGGCCGAGAAGGAAGACTGAGCCCCGGCTTTGCTTTTCCTTTTATTGTATCAACCTTTCTGCTCAGCGACGGGGAGAACGCGAGATTCCATTCTAGCGCATAATTTTTCTTTCCCCCTCCCCCTTATCCTTATCCCCTGATCAAATCAATACCCCCCTTCCAAGTACGATACGACACAAACCCCACAAAGTGACGCCTCGGGATCAATACAAGTCACTCACCCAATAAAATACTTTAAGTGTCCTATCCCCCCTTCAATTCCACCCCCTATCTACCATACATACCATACCATACCATACCATACCATACATGACAAAAAGAAAACGAAAAAGAAAACGTCAGCCCAGTGACTCCTTGTGTAAAACTGGAATAGAGCAGTAACGATAAGTAATAGGTAAATAAGTATGGCGAGTAGTAATACCAACGACGAAGTAAAATAAATAAATAATAGAAAGGATACGGCGGGTGAGACAGTAGCTTTCGCAAAGCAAATAGTAAAAGGAAATTTTTCAGAGAGCGTAGGGAGGGAGATAGAGGGAAGAGAGAGTCTAACACCTAGTTTTTCAAGTAGATTGAAATGATGAGTTCACGAGATACCGAGCGTTCAATGGGAAGGTTAAGTGAGCAGGAGTAGAGAGAAAAATGGTGATAGTGCTTCAAAAGAGGTATAAATAAATAAATAAAAAGGAAAGGAAAGGAAAGGAAACTAGTGACACCTCTTGCCTAAGGAAGAAAAGCGAAAAAGAGGAAAAACTATGATAATGATGATGATGATCACAACAATGATAATAAAGAATTAAGGAACTACTTTAAACTGCAACGTACTTCCCCCCCATTACCTTCCTAGTGGTATTCACCGCCTTCCACATCCCCTCCTCGTGCGCGCCCGCAACGCTCTTGACCTCCCCACCCTCATCCGCGAACGGGTCCACCTCTTCGGCCTCCGCCGCCGCCGCGGTCTCCGGCTTCTCTGGCTTCTCAAAGGATGACAGGGTGAGTCCGCTACCAGCGGTGTTCGCGTCTTCGCCGCTAATCTCCCACCGCATATCCACGGGTGTAGCCCTTGCCTGGCCCTCGGTCTGGAATCTCGCGACAAGCTTCCTGGCACCTTCGTCGCCAGCAGCCGGGTCAATGAGGACGTCCCCGAGCTTCCACGCCAGGCGGCCTCGCTCGCGGGAGAATGTTCCGGCGGGCTTACTCTGGCAAGTGGTCGCCGGCGTGCCTTCAATCCCGGCAGTGAATAATACATTCTTCATGGTGAAGGGCCCCATAGTGCCGTTCAGGCGGCGGAAGCTCGGGTTGGGTTTCCAATGGATTATGACGGAGGATTGGTGCGGTTCTAGACGCCAAATGGGTGTTGCGATTATGGGCGCGAAGACCGCGACGTTGACTTCATCGATGTGCACTTGGTACTTGAAGGCTACGGAGGTTTTGTGGATGTTTGCAAGTGACATTCTGTACTCCCCTGCACGGTCCGGGACTGATGAGATGAAGGCAGGGTTCGGCGCCACTTTTTCTAGAACGGAGAAGTTGTCCATGCGCACGAGCTCCGCAGGGAACGACTGGTCCGGGGATACTGGTTCGCTAGGATTGTAGGCCACGGCAATTTCTCCAATGATAAGTGTCTTTGTTGGCGCCCCAGCCTCGAACGACATGCTGACAGACTCTATTAGTGAAGCAGATAGGCCTATTTCCGTCAATTCCGGATGTCTGATCGGCGAGCTAGCAAGACTAGTCACGGATCGCGAGGATCTGATTGACAGAGTATCAGACCCAGCCTCAGACGCCACGGCCGAGCTCTTGGGTGTGAATTTTATTGGGGTAAGGGGTGGCGACGAGGGAAGGCCTTCTACTGGCTCAGGTGTCGGGTTCGGGACAAACATGGTGTTCCTAACATCGCGAGCGTCTCGCCGTCCTCTGTTCCTCCTAGAAACAGTGTTTTGCTAATGAAAAATGTCAGCAAGAGATGCCCCCAGCGACTGTGTAGGAAAACACATACCGCTCGTAGGGTTGTCGCTACTTTAGAAAGCGCCGCATCAGCTTCCTCTTCTTCCTCTTGAATCACATCGTTTTTGATCTCGACCTTGAACTGAGGTTGGGATGGCTCACTAATTCTCCATTAGCCTGGAACGTGAGCTCAACCCGGAATAGAACTTACTCTGCGGTTTCATCGTCTGGCAGTGCACTTCCACCAATATCATGCACAGGTGGGGGAATGGTGTACCCTTCGGCATCCCTCTGTGGCTACAAATCGTTAGCGAATAATTACACTACCAGCAATGCAAAACCCACCTCTTCTGATGTTACTAATACAGATGGCGTAGGAAGTGTCTGTGAGGGGCCGGCAGTCGAGGCTGTGGGGGAAGCCGGAGGGTGGGCATCTCCGTTCTGCGTTGGCGAAGGCGGTATGCTCCGTGCGGTCGATGGCCTAGGAGGCGACCCTCCTAGCGGTACAGCCAAGGAGCTGTTCTCCCCTCTAGACGGACCAAAGCCGTTGTTTGTAGGCGCCGAGGATGAGGGTAGAGGGGGGTGGACTTTACCGCTCCCTAGTCTCTCCGAAGATCGCTTACCGGGAGATGCCGATCTATGAAAATAAGATATCGAGCTATTCCGGTTACGCCCTCTGAATACGGTCCCTAGCCGTTTAAGTCCCAGACCGCCGCCCCCAGAAACTTCACAATGTTAGCACGTTGCTATACCAAAACCTGATTGAGACGAGAGGACTCCTGTACGAACCTCCCCCTGAACCTCCACCGGAACCGGAGGACTGTACACTGACAGAGTCATCCGTAACAATAGATGGAGTTGAGGACGGCATACCCGTTGTTGCGCCGCTACTAGCCGTTCGACTTCTCTCCCTCTCAATCCTTTGCTTCCCAACAGTAGCTTTATTCGCGAATCCCCTTATCTCATCCTCCGTACTAATATCCAATATGACGTTCAGAGTGGACTCCGCAGACTGCATACTTCGCTGTGACTGATCCACCTCCAATGTTTGCCAAGTTGTCAAAACATCCCGGAGTTGATTGACCCGACTCTCATCTGCGGCCTGGAATTTCTCAAACACAAACGGCGCCTGACTGTCCCATTCAGCCAACGCATTAGAGGCTGCCGAAGCTGCCTCGGCGACTTGATGCGCCTTTGCTTTTGGACCCCGTTTCTTCAGTTTCTCAACCTTCTCCTCTGCCGAATCGACCGCTTTGGCTACAGCGGCCATGTTCGTCTCTAGATTTTTCATTCCACCCCATTCCTGATTTCGTACCGTAAAATCGCGGAGCGGACGTTCGACCTCGGCTTCGATTTTCTGGGCGAACTCTTGGTGGGAGGATGCGACGGAGTGCGTAGATTGTACGATTCGAGTCCATGGACCTTGAAACACCCTGAAAATGAGGAAACGTGAGGAGTTGAAGTCAATTGGCATGCCATTGGTCATGTCTCACCCTAAATCTGACCCATCACCCGATAGCGTTCTTTTGGCCAGCTTATTCAAGCCTTGAGCGTACAGTTCCTCGACTCGTCGTCGCTCCTATTGGAACAACGTAAACATGAAATCCCCACACTCGGGAAAGTTTGTATAGCGATTTTAAAAGCGAAGTAGAAAAATAACAATATACCTGAAGCCAATCCGCGATTTCCGTGTTTAAAATCTGGACCCGGTGTAGGCGATCCCTCAGGATCTTGACCGCAGGAGTAGGATGGACAGAGCCCTATTCCGAGAAAAACAACCTCCAGTCAGCAAAGGGAATGTAAAACACGATGGGTGGCACTCTCGGTGGACAATGGGGAGCTGCGTGATGTAAAATTTCGCCGTACCCTGTGAGGAAACAAAGCTACCAAGGGGGGGGGACACCAACCACGATACCCGGGTATTCTGAACGAGACAGCTCCATGTTCAAGTAAGATCAACGATGGATAGTACTGAGCTTCCGAGGCAGCGACTCACAAGAGAGACGCCAGCCGTGATAGATTTTCCCCAAGGGGGCACGGATGGACTGGCCTAGGAAGTGATGGAGTGTTACGGGTTACGGATGTTATTGGGCCCTGGAGATGGCGGGCTAGCTGGATGATGTCTGGTATAGTGTATGCTGCTTCCGTGTGCGTGTGGACAGAGGAAAGAGGCAATGGACTTCAGGGCTGTCGTTGTCGTGGCTTCTGCCGGTAATCGGGAGAATAGATGGGAGGGTAGGGAGGGCAAAGAAATATTTCAAAAGAGTGCGAGAAGGAAGAAATAGTAAAGAAGAAACGAAGTTAACCTTTTCCCCCTTTATGATTTTTTCCGCCCCTTGCCAAACAGACAGCCAGTGTATCGTCACCTTTGAGAGGGTCCCCCGTGATTGCTATGGCTCCCGACTGCTGGAGTTGGTGAGAGTTTCAAGGAATAATTTTAATTCTATTTTTCCCTCGGAGGGAGGAGAAGAGTGAGAAATTCAATTGAAGGAAAGCAGCATTGCAGCCGGAAGCGTAGCCATACAGCCGCGTTGTGGCGTAAGTTGCTGTACAGCCCCGATCTGCCAGCAAAGTCGCCTTATTGCACAGGCTCTCCTCTCCATCAGTTTCTTCGGGAGCTCAGTAAGGAGGACGAAAAAGCTGGTGTGAGATGACAACTCTCGCTCTACGCTGCTATCATAGATGTGTTTTTTTCTTCTTTCCCTTCTCGCGGTATAGTATGATATGGTCACAGACGAGTGACCAAGTAAATTGCCTTTCTCAATGGAACCTCGAAGAACTCCGTACCATGGGTATTATATCATACCGTGTATCGGCTCTCCCAAGCCCGCGAAACGGGCCAGAGTTATCTCTCACCAGGGATCACGTCAATTGTCGCCGCATCGTTGCCGTTGTCAGACCTTATGCCACTCACGCGCTGTTCGCCATCATGCCCAACTTCACTCAAGCCAAATCCAACACCTATCAAGAGGTGTATGATTTTCACAGGTGCATTGGACAACGTCGAATCCACGCTCTCTCTCTCCAGTCGAGCTCGTTCCATGTCACCATGGCCGATTAACCCTCGCGCCATTCATACCCAATGAATCTCGAGGGCTTGTGGGGGATGAGGCTGGCTTGGCGACACAAGGTCCATTCGTGGAATTCTCGGCTGTCGACCCCTAATTCTGCACCCGTAAATGTCAAGTTCTGGTTTGGGAGTCCTGTCCTACTGCGAATGATCAATCGCCAATCCGCCTGCTAGTGATGCGATAAGGGGTCACTTGGGTGCTGGAGCTGCGTTGTTAGGGATCAGTTATGATAGATGATGTTTAACTCACTTTGTATGCTGGCGCCATGTTTGTCAAGTCATGGTATTTCAATGTGCGGCGTGGCAGCGGGAGCTCTGACTGCCGCACCGTCGACTTCAGCCGGCAATGCCTGGACGAGGTTGTAGCATGTTTCCTACGCGCGAACCTTTGACCCTTCGTTCGCTATGATGTTGTAGCGCAATTCGCAACGATGTACGAGTGACATTTGATGCTCAAAATTATGCTTTAAGTTAAGGATCTTATAGATCAGTCATATTGCCAGTATTATACCGGTATTGTGCACGCCATAATCTTTGCAAAAAAATAAAAATGACAAGGAAACTGATTTCACATCAGCCACCCATCTGAGAGCCATCCTGTCAATCTGACAACAAAGCAATTACCGGTATCCCCCGGTTGGCCTCCCACTGCAACTTTCAATTGCTCTTTTCCACTGGATGGGGTTAGCCTGGCGGCCACGCTTGGCAAAACCCTTGAAGGATCAAATCATAACGGCTTTGAGACGACTGGTCTTTGGATGGAGAAGCCGATACGGTGTTATGGTTCCGCACCTTTCTTAAGGCCTTCTGGACGGGCGGGGGAGATGAGTAAAAGGTACCATACACGCTGGATTACCAGATTTCTCTCTCCTTTCTCTTTCTCTCCTTCCCTATCTCCTCCTTTACCCCCCTCAATTTCTTTGCTCTCGAGATGACTGCCACGTAACAAGATCTGCGATGAGATACCGGTAACTTGAGCCTGCCTACCAAACACTGCCCGAGCACTGTATTGTACTCAGTTCACTTCGAAAGGTTCCCCTTTCTTTTAGCAGAGGTGCTAAAAAAAAAAAAGAAAGAAAGAAACAGGTGATTGGAGAAATCTCAACACAGTGATATCATATGATAAATTACTATCTCGCTTCGCACGAAAGGAGTCTTGAAAAATCCGTGAGGATTTCCTTTCCCATATTTTCCATGATAAATTTACCTCCCTCTTTCATGACTGTTGACAACTAAGGGTTCTGAAGCGTTGTCTTGGTAACCAATTCCTTATTCTCGCCTCTTCCGAATCAGTAGCCATCGCCGAATAAGACTCTCCAGGTATCCCGTTTGGCGTCCCTTTTACCACCTTTCTCATTATTGCCTTCACTCTATTGTATTTTACTCACTCTTGCTAGAGTCACCATACTCCCCCCCCCATCATTACCGCTTTCCCCGCATCTATCACCATCTGAAGGGCAAGGGAAGGGTTCTCTTCCCGTACATAAAATTTGGGCGAAATTGATTCATAGATCCTTCGTATATTCTATTACGCTTACCCGTCATGGCGCCGTCACCGTCACAAGCGTGGAAAACCACTTTCTCTTTTAGAGAGAGGGTTGTCATCGTCGAGCATATGTTTGTTCTCCTTTTCCTCCACCTCACCCCCCCCCACCAACCAACCAACCAACCAACCAAAATAACATCACTCTACAATCATGCATGGTTTCACTTCAAATAATTTTTCCTAGGAGGGAGAATTTTTTGGCTCACATGGCCATCGTAGAGCCTCATTATTGGAGTCCTCCGATCCGAGCCTCGAGCACTCTCGTGCTCTATCCTCCGCCCGAGCCATCGAAATCGAGTCCCACGAGAAGTCCTTCTCACAGGTAATTCCGCTCCTGTTCCCATTTAGCAAGCTTGTTCCGTATCGGTATCTATTTGATACTTTACTATCAATTATCTACAATCATGCGGTGGCAACCAACTGCACAGATTCTCACTCGTGAAATCCATAGGATGAATACACCCGGGTTTGGAAGGCCAAACTACAAGAGCTCAAGGCGAAATATGCAGAGAAGCAGCTGGAGACTCGAAGTCTCTCCGCAGTTTCCGGATCCGGTAATGCTTTCGATGATGCTGCTTCCCAGGACATCCCGCACGCAACAGATAGGGGAATCACAATTGGCCGCTTCATTGGCTGCAGACATCACAACTCGGGGATCTTCTCGGACGTCTATAAAGCTCTATTAAAACCCATGACTCTCATGTCACCCGCTCAATTCGTCGCCTTGAAAGTCACTATCCCTTCTAGAATGGCCCCACCACACGACTCCCACCGTGAGGCCAGAATTCTTCAAAAATCCGAGCACAGATGCGTCGTCAAGCTCCTCGAGAAATTCACGCTGCCGACATCTCAATTCGTCATGGTGTTTCCTTTCTACAATTATAGCCTCGACACACTCCTCAAGTCAAATGCCAAAATTACCTGTGACCAGATTACCGGTATTTTTCAAGACGTCCTCTGTGGTCTTGAGCATATTCACTCATTGGGGATAACCCATCGCGACGTCAAGCCTTCCAATATTCTCCTCATGGGCGCAGATGGCCCTGCCGTCCTTGCGGATTTCGGAATCGCCTGGTCACCCAATGATCCCGAATCCGAGCCTGCCGAGCACAAGATTACGGATGTGGGGACTACCTGCTACCGACCCCCTGAGATTCTTTTCGGGAACACAGCTTATACCACATCGTTGGATATGTGGGCTTTTGGGTGTGTCGTGGCGGAGTGCTATACAGATGGCCACGAGTCGCTATTCGACGCTGGTGACTTGGGCAGCGAGTTGCAGCTTATCGGGTCCATCTTCCGGAAACTTGGAACTCCCACGTTGGAAACCTGGCCTGTAAGCGCCCCTATCACCTTAAGGAGCCCCTACTTACCTTGCTTCATGTTATAGGAAGCATTGAACTTCTCCGACTTTGGCAAGATATGCTTCAATAATTTTCCAACCCAGAAATGGGAGGACATCTTGCCTAAAGCGCCAAGGGCTGTCACGGAGCTTTTATCTCGGTTGGTAGTTTTTGAGAGTGGGGATAGGCTCTCTGCCACTGAGGTATGGCCTCCCCATATATGATGCTGCAATATATGCTGATCCGCTAAACATAGGCGCTGGCAACCGATTTATTTGAGTGAGGGGTCGGGTCCCGCGGGTACCCGTGATATATCTTGTGGATTTCGTGGCAGGGGCTCGCCTAGGGACTATTAAAAAATAATCAGAATTGCCGATAAGGAATTTTTTCTTTTTTTGCTCTACTGGTACTTGTTTGTACGTAGTCTCAAACACCATATGGGTACTATAAAACTTCCAGGGCGCAACAAGTGAATCACAGATCCGCTGCAAGATGGTGGAGTTTGCAAATTATTAATCAGCCCCACGACATCACACAGGTTGCCAAAGTATTAGATTGGGGTCCTCTTCACCCTCCTTCTCCGTTGTATCCCCAAGGCGCCCGGAGCACCCGACCCGGGGTCATACGGGTCGTTTTGCGAACGCGGCCCACAACATAGCACCCAAGCAGGTGGGCCATCCATCCACCCAGCAGGTGCAAGTAATCACAGCCATTAGAGACACCCCCATTCACGAAAGAGGCCTTCCCATATACCAAAGTTACTCTCCCCCAGGCTGGCACCATCACCGGCCATTTAGTAGTCGCTTTGCATTCTACAAATACCCGGATGTGGGGGGCTGGAGAGAAGGAGGGAGGGAGGGAGGGAGAGTAAGTCCACCCTTGCTAAGCCTTTTCTACTCCGCTGCTATGATACCGCTCCCAATACCCGGTTTAGTGTAATAGTAACCCAGGAGGACGTTTGTTTCTACCGGTAAGTAGGTGTTAACTCGGACCAGTCACTTCGTTCTAATGGGATTTGTCGTGGATGGAGATGGTTGGAAGCTGTAAATTGCTCGCTGCTGCCTGGGTGGCAGTTAGTGTGCGGCTGTATGGTCTATGGCTTGTGCCTTTTTACTGCTGTACTAATACTCGGCACCGCTGGTCAGTTACTCGAGTAGTTGGTCGTCGTTGAGCTCAAGAGATAGCATACCGGTATGCGGCAAGTATCTTCCGGGTTAGGTATTATAGTAGTGCGCGGTACTGCCAGAAGATGCAAGGGATATGCGCGAGATGGGTGCGGTTATCGCTTTAGCGTACCACGCGATATGTAGTCTACCATCCTTTCCAATTGGGAGCTCAGTCATCCATGACACAAGCGGGGGGTTATTACGAGTGAGGCGTTATGAACTCACGGTGCTAGTCTAATTATCGCCACTATTATGATACCAACACTATTATATTATAGTAGATGGCGGAAAAGATATCACGTTAAACACCACTAGACTACCGTATTCACACCCAGTCAACCCCATCCATCCGTCCCACCTGTGATAGTTACAATCCACCCCACACCACCCTACTTCGCCATCAATCGATCCCTTACATTCCTTCCGGAGCCCAAACCAGCCAACTTTTCCCACCCCACCCACCATGACCACGGATAAAACTTGAAAGCAAGAGAAAAAAATAATCCAAAAAAGACAAAATACTGATCAATAGAATCAATCCCCAATCCAAACCCCATCCATTAAAATTTAAATACCATTCCGCATCCCATCCACATTTCCGCCATTCGGCGCACATATCCCATCCCAGCCGCCCATTCCATCTATCCAGCCAGAGTGGAAGTAGAGTGAAAGAAGAAATAAAAAGTAAAAAAGTGTAATGAGAAAAATGTTACAAGAATTGAAGGGGGTGTTATTCCGGCATTCCGGGTCTCTGGTATATTGAAAGGCATTTGTAGTAGTAAGTAAGCAAAAAAATCTGGAGGAAAGGGAGAATGTAGAAATAGGAGAAGACAATATACGGTACAAGTTCCCACTCCAGGGTATTGATTTAATTCCTACCCCCTCCACTTCCGCTGCGGGCAAGAACTACCGCCACTGCTAACCAGCTGCACATAAAGAACGGACTACAAGTAGTCCGCGCACGTCAAGACGCGGAGAAGACAAAAAAAAAAAAAAAAAAAGAGAAACGCAGAAAAGCGAGCGCCACCGACTGAACACCAATTGCTTAAGGGTTCCCCCCCTATAGAGACAACGAGGGGGGGGGACAAAAAGGGCACGTCAAGACGTGTAAACCCTTTTACTTCTTCCTCCTCACAATTGATTCTCCCCTAGTCGATCATCTCTGGGTCGTGTGGCTGATATACCGTGTTTTTCTTCGAATTTATTAGGATTGTGTTTTCTCGTTTACTTATTCAAGGATACCAGCCGGGCCAGAGCCAATTCACATAGCGTGGAAGACTGGCTGCGCGTGCTCCGGCTCGTGATTGCTAGTCTGTTCGTTTGACAAGGGAGAGGGGCGGACTGGGGCCACGGCGGGACGGGGTGGGGATCCAGAGAGACTCTGAGGCTTTTGTGAAGGGGAAACCGGTGTGGACGGCGCAGCCTCAGAAATAACAGCGGGAGTCGTGGTAGTCACGGTGATCTGAGAAGGCCCAGCTCTAAGAGCAACGGGAGACTGAGTGATAGGAGACTGAGGGCGCTGAACCGGGCCCGCTGGAATAATCCTAAGCTGAGCCTGCTGGGTCGGGGTAGCCGGACGGTAAACTTGCTTGACATAACCCACTGGTGATTGTGGATGAGCCTGGGCAGGAGATTGGGGGCGCATTTTGACCGGAGACTGAGAGAACTGGCTTCTATTAGAGCCCGGAGATTGAGCACGAGGGACACCGGAAGGAGAGTAAGGACGAGGAGAACCCTGACTTCCGATCGGGCTCTGAGCACGGCCGTTAGGATAACCTGGACGAGGGGACCCTGGGTGACGTGGCTTCACAGGTCTCTGGGATAGACAAGTACGAGGACAGACACCTTGTTGCGAACGATCAAGACGGATACAGAGAGCCTACAAAGGGTCAGTGATCAATGTAAAATGATATGATATCAAAGAATATCAAGCGTACCCATCCATCATCATACTCATACAACAGACGAACGAGCTGACCAACACGGAGTCCAAGTTCATCTTCCATAGAAGGCTTAAAGTCCATTTGAACACGATGCACAGGCGAAGTGTTAGCAACACCAGCCGGTCCACCAGTGACAGGAGTTCCAGCGGCAGAGTCACCACTATCTGTATACTCGACCAACGAAGATGAGGAAGAGGAGACTGTGGGAGAAGCCTGAGCCTTAGCAAGAAGAGGAGCAGTACTATTGGTAGTGGTAGCACTAGAAACCGGAGCAGATGAAACTTCCCGTTCACTCTTAACGAGGACCAAGGCAGGAGGAGGAGCTTTACGCGATTCAGACCTCGTGAGACCTACAGGAGATGCAGCAATGACGGGAGCCCGTTGCTGTGGTCGGGACTGGACTTGCATTTGCGACTGCCGTTGGGAAGCAGGGTCAGCAGCAGGTGGAGTAACAGTCAAATTAGGCAAGAACTGAGTGACGGGCCTGAGAGATGGAACTCTGGGTGCCTTCTCAGAAGTGATAGTATTGGCGCGCGAAAGGTTGTTGTTGCCATTCATATAAACAGTAGCACCCGCAGCAGCAGCAGCACCACCAGTCTTCTCATCTTCAGGCTTTCCATATGCCTCCTGTGTCTTCTTCTGCGACCTCTTGCGGTAGACGAATACGAGGATGAAACAAATGACCAAGAAAACGCCAACACCAGCAACTGCCAGCCCAACGGTTGCACCAGTCGACATTCCCCCCGACGCGGGCTCCTCAGTGCCAGGAGCAGCGCCAGGAGCAGTGCTAGAAGCAGTGCTAGAAGCAGTAATAGACGCAGTCGGAGCAATAGAAGTCTCAGAGGCGGAAGAAGAGGTCGAGGTCAACGTCAAAATAGATTCCGAATTCGTCGCTATGGCAGAGGTACTCGTCGTAAAAGTAGAAGTCGGGCTAGCCACCGCGGTTGATTCTACACAATATCAGTAATCCCCCTTTCCAAACCGATCAACACGAGAGAAAACCCATGGATCCATACCACTGGTCGAGCTCATCACTGGTTGAGTAGTCCTTATAACCTCAGTAGGTTTAGGCGTCTCGCTTGTGGTCACTCGCGGTTTCTCAGACGGCACGGCCTTGCTAGTAACCTTAGGGGGAGCAACTGGGGTCGGACTCAGAGTAACTGTCTTTTCAACAGCTTCACCCAAAGTGGTGAATCCAACGACCTTTCCTCCTCCACTAGCGGACGCAGTGACATAGACGACATCAGTAACGACCTCAATCCCCTCAACCCTCCTATGGTGCGCATAAGCGTCTCTGCGCATAATGCGGGAACGACGGTGATGGTTATGCAGCTCCATCTCGGCTAACAGATAGCAAACCCAGTACCGAAACCAAACAATAGGCCTTCAACAGGTAAATCTTGAGTTTGTGTAAATGTTGTTTTAGAGAGTAGTAAGGCGATTATCAATCAATTGCTTGTGATATTATTCTGCCTGCTGGGGAAAAACAAAATAAAAGACGAGGTGAGCTAAACACGCGATATCTGTCTAGTAATTTGTATGTCGGTGGAAACAATTGGCCCCCTTCGTCACGTCACAGTAACAAAAAAAGAGAGACTGAGCCGAAAAGAAAAAAAAAAAGAGGGTAAAATTCAAAGTTTGCTGATAAAGGAAGGACAGCTAAATGTTATGAGAATTCGCAAGGTAGGAGGAGGGGAAGGGAAGCATGCGGAAAAGAGAGGGAGGGCGGAAGGAAGGAAGGAAGGAAGAACCAGGGAAGGAAGGAAGGGAAAGGGAGACTTTGCACTTGGTGGGGGAAGCCGCCAAAGAAAAGGAGACCCACGAGGGCAGGCTTTGGGTTTTGGTGTGTGTGTGTGGGTGGGTACCGGTACAGTACCACTGGTGTTGCGACGATATCCTACTGTGCGAGGCTCCCTCCGACCCTAGACAAAGTACTGCGGTACTCACCCACCGCAAGAGCCACGAGCAACTCACATATCATACCGGTACAGTAATAACAAGATCAGTTGGGGCATTGGTCCACTGGCAGCGGGTTTAGAGCGTGCCCACACGAACATTCACTAGCGATGCCCTCTCTCTCATCTCCCAACGCCGCCGGATACAAAAACGGGGATATCCTTTCAGGGGTGCTCGAAATTCAATTGGACAATTCAGTCCCAGCGTCCAGGGATCATGGAAAGAAAGAACCCACACCAGAGGCAGCAATTCTTTCGGTTAATTCGCTGAAAAAGTAAGCAGCCAAAGAGAAAGAAAGAAAGAGAGAAAAGAAAAAAAGAAGCCCCCCCAAAAAAAATACTAAGAAAATTTCCTCAAATGGATCACAAGTACCAGCACGAACTGGGATAGGGGGGGTTATTGAGCGGGCAAGTTGAAATTGCTCCAAAAGCGAGAGATATCCCCCATTCAATTGGTCAATCCGAGTAAAGTATCGGTAGGAGCACTTGTATCATACAACCCCCCTGCCCAAACTGCAGTACAAGTGCGTGCCCTGTGACACCACCTTCTTACTGGGATCTTTCGTGTCTATCCAGCCGGATATGTGCAGTGAAGTGCGCACCGTACAGGTACTTGGATGAGAGAGAGAGAGAGAGGAAAATACAGAATATGTTGCTTCCCGTTCATCTCCCTTGCCTTGGTCATTGGTGCAGTCCATGCTAGATACAGTAGCATTATGACACGGGGTCTAATGGAGGGCAGCATTTACTGGCCGGCTAACTAACATGTTCGCTTAGCTTCGTCGCTTCCTCTACTTGAGTACCGGTATTTGGGCGCGAAGGGGAAGTTGGACAACCAACCACCCATGTTGGGGTGTCGAGTATCCGGTAGGTACAAGTGCCGTACTTGTCCATCCATCCATACCCCCAGCGGTACCATTACTGTCCTCTACTGGTACCGGTGCCTCACCACGCTCACCATACTAACTTTATACCGGTACCCAACGCACGGAGAAATCCATCCATTCAAACGGAAAGGGGGGGGTGTGTGATAGCGCGAGACGTAGGCTATTCCATGCCCTGCTCTCTCCCTTCCCTCTGCCATCACCACTGTACTCGTACTGAACCGCCGGCCGAACACTCCTCCCCACCTGGCGGCATACCAGACTTCTTTCTTTCTCTCTTCTTCCTATGTCCTGTCCCCGTCTTGCCTCTCCCACTCTCTCCTTCGCGAGCGGCCGGGCTGGCTGGGAGAACACCCCTGTTGCCGTCATTTCACGTTTCGTCAACAAATCTCCGCTTTGGTTTAGCCTCACACAACTGATCCACGCTAACGCAGGTACTGAGTACAATACGGCACTGTACCTGCACCCCCTTCCAAGTGAGAAAGTGCCTGATTCGCTGCCGTGTGCTACCCGAGTACTGTCCTGAAATAGAAAGACACTCACACTCACTCACACGCGCCAGTCTCTGTGCACTGCGAGATGAATGGATGAAGAGAAACTGAATGTTCCGGTGCGATCCATTTTGAGAAAGATCACATTCCAACATTGATGAACGGTGCAAGTACCTGGGAGAGTATTGCCGTGCTGAATGATGATGCAGATTTGTGAATAATGACGACGTTGGTCGCTATTTCTAGCACCACACTAGGCTCGACGGAATCGTGCGTGCTGTACTCTACTGTACTACCGGTAGTACTATCCTAGGGCACAGTGGAAGTCTACGTTCAACGTCCAAATACGTTGCAATGCGCGTCTACCGCGCAGCACTGTGCTCGTACAGCACCAGTGTCGTACTTACTCGAGTATACCGGCAGCGTTTTCTCGTGCACAATGCCGTATCTTTCCATCCCTAGAAAAAGTCGGATTGGAGCCGCACCTGTAAGTAAGGGTAACCGAGCCATCGAGAGAGCGCGCTAGATCGCCACACGTTAAACAAGAGCTAGCGACAATTGGGCAGGACGCACTGAGCTCATCCGACTTTTACGAAAAGGCACACGTAGAGCACAGCACGATACGGCAGTAACAACCGTATCACCGGCAGATCATCGCACCAATCCATCAATTACTCGAGTAAATCCCAGCAGATACCATAGCAACATGGGAAGCACAACCGCAAACAGCATGCAAGAATCGCAAAAAATGGCCATCCGCGCCGTTCTTGCGGAGAAAAGGATTAGAATTGGGAAATTTTTCAAAATACCATCGATGGCGGGGGGGGGGGGTATGTTCAATACCATAGCGTGCCCTCGAAACTTGCGCGAGGCTTGAACCTTGCCCACACCAAGGCGTTAAATTGACAACGTCGGGTCGAGTGAACAGCACTGCAGAAGATCGCAGGGAAGAAACAAATTTAGAAATCTGATAGGAAGACCTTAAGAGTCTTTGTTTTTCTGCTTTTTTTATTTTATATACAATGTCTTCTGGATATTCACAGTACTATAGCTCAATTGTTGAGGCACGGTATGGTATCAGGACTCGTATCTCAGGGGTTAAAATGTTTTTCAAGTGGCGCCTGATGGGGAGCCATCCCATGTCTTGGCCCATTGGTTTTCATCGTTTTAGGAACTTTACACCGGAATCAAGCAGGGAAAAGTGTCCCACTTTTTAGTAAGCAAGGGAAACTGAAATATCTTTTCGCAAATATTCCCACTCGTACGAGTACCGGTACAGCACTGAGAATTACAAGTATCATACCCGCAGAAACTGCTGAAATTCGCAGTCTCCATCCCGGGATGTCTTAATTCCGGGCCAGTAGGATATCCTATTAGCGCAAAACGATGGATTGTGGTTGGCTAGCGTTCACTAGTACGAATCGGATAATAAGAAAGGCCGACGGGAAGATGGAATCTGCACGCATCCTCGCTGGCCGGAGCGGGGTTAGTGGGTTCCTAGAGCCGAGATACTTGTGTTGAATTTCAGTAATGAGCGGTAAAATACTTGTGGACTGGTAATTAGTAGTATCATATATCTCTTGATTCCCCAGATTCCTTCCCCCACCATTTTATAATAGAAGAATGGACTCAGAAGCAAATTTCCTTGGAACCCTTTTGGCACACAAGTTGATAAACCAAAAAAACACACTACTTTTGGGCGAGGTCGGATGAACATACCGGTACCGGCACAGTACTACCGGTAATTACAGAAACCTTTTCTGATTGTAGAAAAGAGAAAAAAATTAAAAAAGTATAAAAAATTCTAATAGTTGATCTTTCCTTTTTTTTTTTTTTTCCTCCTCTTTCTTCACTACTACACAGTAATCCTTTACAAAGGGGTTTTCAACTTTTTCATGGGTATATTTACTAGCCGATAATATCCGGAGGGTTTATTGCTGAGTGCGTGGTATGATATGATAATATTATGATAACCGTACGGTATTGAAAAGGTTCACCTTCTTCTTCTTCGCGCAATACAGGGGTTGTTTATTTATTGGCCAGTGAAATAACCCCTCCCCCCCCCGTCTAAACTGCCTTGTAAAAAAGTACGAGTAACTGTACTAGTACGGAAATGTCTCTGCTAGTGCCTGTATGATGGAGGGGGTAAGAATTCAAATTTAATTAAAAAAAAATTAAAAAAGTTTCCATCCCACTTCAACTATCTAAGAGTTTTTTTTTTTTTTTTTTTTGGAGAACATTCCCAAGGCAGTGTTTTGGTGATAGAAGGTTCAAACAAGTAAATTAAATTATACTATGTATTCCATCAAAACGTAATAATATGAAAAATCGCTTTTTCCAAGTTTTCTACCATTTGGACATTACAGCATGTCAACCTCCAGATTTCCTCCTCCTCCTTGCAATGCCCCTCCTCATCCGATAAAAAAAAGCCAAATGGTAGTATGATATCATAGTAATAGTAAATAATTTCATATAATTTCATAGGATTTATATAATATTATATATATATAGTAAATGGATATCGGTATGCATGGTCCGTCTGTCAGGTACAGTACAGTACTGTACTAGTATGGTACGGTACCAGTAGTTTCCGAGAATCCACCCGTATGTATCATGCACCAATACCAGGTCAAAATGTTTCATCCGACCCACGCTTTTATCGTACTGTACTCGTACAGTACTTAGTGCAATACACCAAAATTAGGACTTTTTTTTAAAAAAAAATCTTCTACTCTACTAGAAGTAGGAGTGCAAAGGGGAATTAAAGCTTTGCACATTAATTATATAATAATTGCATAAAAATAAGTGTGAAAGTGATCTATATACTATATTGTAATAATATCGTAATGATATTATGAGATTCAACACTTTCTCGATTGCATTACCGATACTATATAATTTATATATAACACTTGCACTCTTTAACGCACACAGCTTTGGGTGGGGGGGGGGAACCATTTATTCACTTTTTTTTTTATCATATTCCTTGAAAATTCCACTGCGTTGATTCTGGCCATTGCACTTACAGGAGATGTATATAATATTATATATATAGTCTTTGACTAGTCTAATCTAGGGGAAGAGGGGAGAAAGAAAGAAAGAAAGAAAGAAAGAAAGAAATTATTATTTTTCCACCCGGGGATTACTCTCTTTTTTCGCGACGATGATGATACAGTAACTTCCTTTTACACGAAGTGGAGGAAGACTGAGACTGCTTACGGGCACTTTCCGTATCACACCTTTTTTTCTTCATCATCAAGGTTATGTCGACCGCTTCGATGCTACTATGCTTCTTCTTCTTCTTCTTCTTCTTCCTCCATCCCCCCCCCTCCTCATTCTCTACAGTTCTCGGGCGGGCACGGCACAAAACAACTTGTCAATGTCTGTCAGCGTTTAATAAGTCTGCAGCGGTCTGTAGACCCGAGTGAGTGTGCATGATCACAATACCTCCTCAGGTGTGTGTGTGAGGGGGGGGGAGGGGGAGAAGGGGAGAAGGGGGTGGTGAAAAAAATGAGTGATGTCGCATGAGGGAGAGAATCGGATAATTGATAGATATTCATGGTGCGGTGGTATAGGAATGAGACGAAGGGGGGAGGTGATGTTCTCTCTCTCTCTCTCTCTCGCTAATGTGGGGGGTTATGGATGGGGCTTGGTTGTAAGGACTGGCATGGGTTGGTATCATAGTAGACGTCAAGTGCTGTGATGTTTTCCCTAGTGTTCATGTACAGTATCATACTCGAACACGAGTAATATTCCGTGGGGTTGAGTATCGATAGCGCTGTTTGATGGTGTTGGTAACGGTGTGGTGCGGGCTGTGGGTATGAGATAGGCAAAGAGAAGAAGTGTGATGGGAAAACGTTCCACTGATGTTAAATTGTAAGCCACCCCCCTTTCCTCCTGCTGTAGAAATATAATTCTCTTTACGGTATGCAGGTATATTATAGTACAAGTAGACTAAGAGTGGACCAAACCCAGCGCCGAACATGATAGGACGTGTACCGTATAAGTCAAAGTTACATACTACAGCAGCTGATACATTCCTCCCATCTTTATGATACAAGGTTAGGTTTTTTTCTGCTTATTTGGACTTACTGAGCGTTTGCGCTTAGTATTCTTCGCTTCCCTTGCTCGTTTTAGTTCTTCTATCTTAGCCAGACGCCAGGTGCAATCTGATTCGAATTCGCATTTTGCGCCTGAGATTTTTTTTTGTTGTTAGGTAAAGATTTTATCTGAATAGAAGGGGGATGGGTAACTTACATTTCCACGCCTCCTCAATTTCTACTCCCACGGCTGGTCTCTTGCCCTGCCACCAGTCGATTGTGTGATTCAAATGCTCGGTTAATAGCGCCTCGTCATAGTCGAAGGTTTTGATTTCCATGATACCACCATGTTTTTGGCTTCTGTATCTTATCGCCAGGGTATTACTGATCGTGTTGATGTTCTCTCTCAGTTTGCGCTGAAGGATGCCCCAAAAGCCCCAGAGGGAGTTGTTCTTCAGCAGCTCTTCGAGACTGACTTCAGAATCTAGGGAGGCGATTTGTGCGAGGAACTTGTCTGAAAGGTTCTTGGAGCCATCAAGGCCGAAGTTCTCGAGGAGTTTGGTGAAGTCTACATTTCCGGCGTGAAGGCCGGAGAGGAGGTGGCGGTAGAGCATTAGTTGAAGGACTGCTGCGCGTAATTGGGAACCTCCAGGGACGGTTTGGCTGGCGCGGGTTTTGGTGTCCGATACGTATGCTATCAACCCGTGTTCCGGGGTTGAAGGGGGAGGAGAGGTGTTAGTGAGATCGATTGGCAGTAGGACTCCACCGTCTTCATCTTCGTCTGAGCTTTCGTCTGATGCTACCGTTGGGGGTGCTTTTGCTGCCACATATGTTCCGGGGTGTGTATATGATATCTCGTCGATGATGCCTTGTATAAAGTAGCCATTAAGGAACCCGAATACGTTCAGCTCTCTCGTCAACCCACCGTGGCGTAAAGTAAGCAGCCCTTGACACACATTGAACAACTTCAACCCCCACCGATCCTCCTTCGTAGCAACTTCCACCTGAACAGTTGTGTGGACCTGCTCTTCAAGGACCTTATGCACCTTCGTACCCTTCTTCATAGCTGATGTTGAGCGTTTGGACCCCCGTTCGAGTGAATACTCGAACTGCTGCTCACACCACACACCAGACACCAAATCGGTAACTGACAGGGTCTTCGTTCGATATCGGAACCGATCGAGTGGGGAACGGATTTCGCTTTCGAGAGGGATTGGTGCACCGGCAGGTGGTATTTCCGGCTGGGTTTTAACGTTTCGCCCTAGAATTGGTGGAGCACTGGTGATTTTTGATTGTTCACCATCTGTTGCTGCCACTCGCTTCGTCGTCGGTTAGAGTTTGCTTTTCTGGGGGGGAAAAAGTTTTTTTTTTTGTAAATTGAAGGGGGATCGTTTTTCTCACCATCTGCGCATGCGCGGAGGCTAGGGTACTGAATGGTGAGTTCGTCGTCCTTCCCGACAGCGAGTTCGGGGTATCGAATGAGTCCTTCCTCGCTATCCTGATCGACAAAGTCGTTCTGGAACACTGGAGCAAAAACAACCCTCCTTGGACTGATGGGATTGGCATCGTTAATAATTTCCGGGGGGTCATCATTGTCTATTGCCACCCGCTTCTCTTCACGGCCCTGTTGAGGGAAGTCAGTTGGTGATGGTGTTGAGTCGCAAGTGGTGTTGTTGATGTTGCCGTCTAGGATGTTTAAAAGGTCTTCTTCGTCGTCAAGGTTTATATCGCTCCCGTAGTAACTAGACATTTTCGGATCGAGGGTGGGTTGTTTTTTTGGAAGAGCTTTCTTTCTTTCTCCTTTCCCTCTCTTCTCTTCTATATCTGAACAATCTACAGGCAGATCGTCATGTGGGCTGGGATATTTATTGGCTTGATCGGGAGTGTTATGGATGTTGGTCTACTCGGATGCGTGGTTAGACAAAGAACACCCAGGTCAAGGGACTTTATATAAGAGCCTCATTCGCCACTTAAAAGATGGGGAGCGCGCGTTCGATGTAGAGACAGTCTCCCAGACAAGAAACTTTCCAGTGGTTTGCTTAGGCGAACTGTGGCAACTGTGCTGATCATCGCTCGTTTCCTCATACAAATCTACCAATAAGCATCTGTTCGGGTGGCCCGTCTATTTGTGTGCCACAAATACTGCGCGTTGCACAGTGGATAGGGTAGTGGTGGTCTACAGGTTTACTCCTGCAGGTGGGAAATGGAGAAGATGGAGCATCAAAATTCCTTGTCTGATTGCGATGTTGTGTCCCAGCATGATACAGTGTCATGACTGGGGTCTGGTATCATAATATGATATAATACTTGGCGGTTCTTTCATTACGATAGGGCATACGGTAGGCATGTTCAAAGAGTCTAAGCTTTCGTCACTCGTGAAATCACTTGACAGCTTTGTGATTTCCAAATACAAAAGGGTTAAAGAAGGGGAGACAGCCTGCAGCCATGACTGTTCCACCTGCGACCCACACTCCGGCTCTTCCTGCCAAGGTTTTTAACCTCTAACTTATGTCTTACCGTGGACAGTGGCGTCAACGAGAACCCGGGCGCTGGCCAAGCAAAACTCAAATTAATAAAGATGATAAAAAAAAGGAGATGGTGCAGAGGATATGCCGTCGATTTGTTTATGATATCTGTTTCTGCATAGAAAAATCACAATAAAAGCTGAAAATGGAATATATTCTGGAATGGAAAAATGGTATTTTTCTGAAAAAATAGCTGCTCAGCAACACCAGTATTTTTTTTGGAAATACTCTCTTACCCTACTGTAAAGAATCATATCAGGTAGGGTTATGCCTAACTGACATGAAATTTGCTATAATATTATAATTTTTTTGTTTGTCCTCTGCACAATATTACTCCCTTTGATTTGTTTCACTTTACCTGAAATCTTATATTTATACAGTCATTTTAATTAACAGCATCTTCTATTCTATCCTTTATTGCTCTTTTCATTTCAAGCTACTCTTGGCCTTTATTATTATAAGTTTTGTACTCTACCTCCTTCTTAAATAATACTACTAGTATAGAGAAATACTATTCTAATAGTAGAAATAGGATAGAGAACAGTATGTGGGTACTTTCATCAGAAACCTTTCTGATTGAGGCTTTATTAGAGAGGGTTCAAAGATGTAATAGACTGGAAAACAGTTTCAAGAAGTCTGTTCGGACAGTGATTATAGTAGCTTTAAATAAAGCATATATGAAAACAGATAAAATTCTTAATTTCAAAAAATTGTAATACTAAATGGGAAAACTATAATTTTTGTAGCATGCTATGCATGGGCCTTAGTTTCTCTAAATAGCTTGCAATTTTCCGGCACAAGTTACTTAGTTCAGCACCTGGTACCACAAGAGATCCATTTTTGCTTGAACCATATAGCACTGTGCCCAATCACAGTACCAGTATGTCCAAGGATTTCTGAGAGTAGGTGGAACTCATGTCTTAAGGTGAGATTAGTTATTTCTATACTTTCTTACGATGTGGGTTTCTCAGTTTGAAATTGTTGCTATTTTCTTGTTCATGAATGATGCATATAGGTCACATATGAAGATGGGGTGGAAATGTTGGTAACTCAAGTATTGTATCATAATATTGGTAATTACTATTCTGTATGGTATCTATACCATTCTGTAAAAACTCTTGCAATTTGCTAACTCAGTTGATTGCTAATCTCTAGATTCAAAAACAAAAGATCTTGTTAGGCATATGGAAATCCGAGACATGTGCACAGACCCACGGTAGGGTAACTGTGCACAGACCCTCGATTTACCGGAGCCAACACCCCCCTCCGGCCCCCTTATGGGGCCCGCACGTCATTAGCGAGATTTTGAGAGTTGCGTCCCATAACTAAAATGTCACATCAATGAAGCCCACTTAATAACACCATATACTGGAGCTCAGTTGGTATGACTTTTGTATTGGTTTACAAGGTCAGGTGTTCAACTCCCTCTGAGGTCAAAGTTATTATTATAATAAATATACTTTGATACATGGAGTATGATACAAGATACTTATTCTAGGCTAATGAGGGATCATCAAGCAATGGAGAAGAGATCTTATCAAGAATATTGATTTACGCTTTAAATCTTTACCTTACCTATTTTATCGAGACAAGCCTTCCTTGACAGATTCTCCAAGCAAAGATTTTGCCCTACGTCCCGCAGTTATATACTTGAGTTTGGCGTCCGCCTAACAGTATATTGATAGTTCTCCTGTTACCAAGGCTCACTATATGAACTACGAGTTCACTTCAAACTCCACCCTTAGCTCAGACTTCGATTATATCTTTGAAGCACCTCACTGTCCTATCTACATTCATGCATTCGAAGAAATCTTCGCCACTGAGCTCTTCAAGATCGAAGAAGAATATACGCAAGAACCTTCGTGGTTCACAGTACCTTTCGGGATCCCAACTAGGGATCAATTTAATCGCATATATCGTACTTAGTCTAGACCAAATTTCGAGTGGAGTTCTACCGAGTCGATAAATCTTGTCGACTGGAGTACCCAGTACTGGGAAATCAAGAAATCAGGCACAGCTATCCGAGGGCCAAACATCCCCTCGGCTTGGGCCTGATAAAATCCTTATATGTACTATAAGTACATTCTAAACCTCGAGAAAAGGGAAATTCAGATTCTGAGTCCAGAGTCGGACCAACCGAACCCTTTTATACCTACACCTTTAGAGTATCTCAAGCGTTGGATATCATACATACGATTCCTTAAACCCTTTAAAGGATATCAAGAGTTCTGGTACGAAGTACCAGAAATCACGCATCCAGGACTATTAGAGCAATTAGCCTACCTGGAAAGCATCACAATGGCTGAGATACTGTTAGGCATATGGAAATCCGAGACATGTGCACAGACCCACGGTAGGGTAACTGCGCACAGACCCTCAATTCACCGGAGCCAACACCCCCCTCCGGCCCCCTTATGGGGCCCGTACATCATTAGCGAGAATTTGAGAGTTGCGTCCCATAACTAAAAAGTCACATCAATGAAGCCCACTTAATAACACCATATACTGTAGCTCAGTTGGTATGACTTTTATATTGATTTACAAGGTCAGGTGTTCAACTCCCTCTGAGGTCAAAGTTATTATTATAATTTATATACTTTAATACATGGAGTATGATAAAAGATACTTGTTCCAAGCTGATGAGGGATTATCAAGCAACGGAGAAGAGATCTTATCAATATAAAATTGTTTACCTAATAAATCTTTACCTTACTTTACTTTATCGAGACGAGCCTTCCTCGACAGATTCTCCGAACAAAGATTTTGGCCTACGTCCCTCAGTTATATACCCGAGTTTGGCGTCCACCTAACAGTATATTGATAGTTCTCCTGTTACCAAGGCTCACTATATGAACTACGAGTTCACTTCAAACTCCACCCTCACCTCAGACTTCGATTATATTTTCGAAGCACCTCACTATCCTATCTATATTCAAACATTCGAAGAAGTCTTCGATAGCGAGTTATTCGAAATCGAAGAAGAGTTTATTACAGAACTCTTGTGGTTCACAATACCTTTCGGGATCCCAATGAGGGATCAATTCAATTGCATATACCGTACTTGGTACGGACCGGACTTTGAGTGGAGTTCCACAAAATCAGAAAACCAGGTTGAGTGGAGTACCCAGTACTCCGATAACAAGAACAAAGGCACAATTCCCAGAGGGCCAGACATCCCTTCGGCCTGGGCCTAAGAAATCCTTATATGTACTATAAGTACATCCTAAACCTCAAAAAAGGAGATTCAGGTTTTGAGTCCAGAGTCGGACCAACCGAACCCTTTTATACCTACACCACTGGAATATCTCTGACATTGGATACCTTACATACGATTTCTTAAACCCTTTAAAGGATATCAAGAACTCTGGTACGAAGTACCAGTAATCACCCATCCAAGACTATTAGCACAATTAGCCTATCTAGAAAGTATCACAATGGCTGAGATTCCGTAAGACCCGAGAAAGAGAATAACGGCGGGTGAACCCATGGACACCCGCCCGATACGACGGATAAAACCGATGATTCGGCTATATGGAGTCCCTCCCCGTCAACACCTCATGAACCCGCATTTCGAAGAGGAAATTTACCCTCTCACCAATCCTCCAGCATGGCAAGTACACATCGGATATCAAGGGCCTCCACGCTTAAATCAGGAGGAGACCATGCCACAAACTTAGCAAGGTTGGCTACCTGTCTTGGGATATCCTTGGGTCGAATAAGGCAGGATATAGATACCTCGCTCGGCCAAGCCAATATCGCCTTCAAACATTTGAAGGGAGCTACCCAAGACAATACCTTAAAACTAATTAAGGTGTAACAGCAAATAGCTGAAGGACAAGATGTCCATGATAACGATATTGCAATCTTGTTGATGCAACTGGCAGGGATGGAAAGCGAAGTGAAGGGTATCCAAGAGGAAATGATACGGGAAGTGGCAAGGAAAATAGACGCTCAAGATAAGCGTCAATAGGAACATGAAGAGGTAACCACGAGGTTACATGGAATACTTGGGGAAGAAAGCCAGGCGGCTTTAGCCCGAGATCAGAGTTTAGAATAAATAGTCCTTAGTCTGAGGGCGGAATTTGTGGAATTTCGCATCCAATGCACCACACGAGAGAGAGAGGTCAACCGTACCGTGGGACAGATGCATTTAGATCAGACTACTCAGCTAGCGGAGACACGCAGGTCACAAGACCAGCAACAGCAGAAGAATCATGAGACGAACAATACCCGGAAGGTAGTAACGACGTCAATAAACAGAATGTTGGCCGCCGCACCAAGTCCCGAAGATGCAGGACCCGCACCCTTACCCATAGTCCAGGAAACTGATGACGGGGAGTACTACGCTCCACCTACACGCAGGGACAAGGGCAAAGGCTGAGAAACCGCTGATGTAATCCCCTCAGGTGCCCAGGAAAGTAACCCAAGAGATCCTAGTGACGATGACGACGATGATGATGATGACGAAAGAAGAAGGAGGAGAGGAGGTCCTAGCTGAGGCAGACAAGGACAAACACCAGAACAGTCTGGCATGGCAGAAACACTTGCCAACGCTATGGCACTGAATATTAAGCGACCATCAGAGCCACTCTCATTCTTTGAAGATAGACCCGCACAAGATATATATGTGTGGATTTTGCAATGCACGGACTATTTCGAAAAAAACCCGCGAATGTGGGATGACGCCCTGGAACGTGTCATATGTGCGCGCAGCTGTACAAAAGGAGACATAGTCCTTCCTTATACCATATGGTATCGGAAGGCTATAGACGGACTTTAAGGGGAAATCCAGCAGCCAGAACTGTCGACATGGACCCGCTTTGAACATGATATGATCAAGCGATTTGCCCTGGTAGAAGCTGAAAGACTAGCCCTGCGAGTAATGAAACTAGTCACGTACGACGGTAGTATTGAACGCTATCTGACAGTCATGCACAACCACAATATGCGTGCACGCATGACCGGGGAATCCTGAAGACAGGAAGTCGAAGATAAACTTCGTGAACAAATTGTTCGCAGGTGGTCGGCCCTGCAATATACAACGGATCAAGAATGGGAAGAGGCTCTAAGGCTATGCGAATGGTCAGAAGAAGGACTGCTAGCCAGAAAGAAAATTGGGCAAGATCAACTGTCCAAGCCCAAAGTAGTCCAGGAGGTCAAAAGAGAAGACTGACGGGACTCTAAACCAAAGCGACAAAGGGATACTAAACCTTATGTCAAGGGAGGTGGAGCCCTACCACGAAAACGGAAAAGGGACGATGAACCGGAGAAGCCCAGGAAAAGGTTGGGAGGTGCAACAAAGACCACCCACACAAACTTCGCCCAGGCCCATACTGGTATCCCGCAGAGTGTGATAGATACACGAAGGAAAGAAGGAGATTGCACACGTTGTGGGAAGAAAAACCACACCTATCAGACGTGTTGGGGAGACGCCCATATATCGGCGGCAACGGTCAGCTCAAGACCGATAAAAAGGGGAATTCGACGAGCAAGATCGGCTATTGTAAAGCCTAAATTAGCTCGCAAAGTCGCAACTGTTCAGCACCCAGCCCGAGTGAATAATATCTGGGAACTGGCAGACGACGAAGAACTGACCTAGGTCAGTTCAGTGGCACCAACGGCGACGGCGTTTGGGTATTCAGTGTCCAGAATGGAGCCGGAATCGAAATGGGAACCCATGCTGGCTGGGGTGTATTGGGTACCAACCACGACGGGGATCGGATAGTCCGTGTGCAAGTACGGGAGTCGAAACTTAAAATGATCAAAGCGGCGCGAAGCAAGTCTCTTCTTCCAGGATCAACCTAAGTAGGCTCCAAGTGAAGGGACCCCCCGAGGGACTTATGAGCTCGAAAACAAGAATCAATATATGGAGAGTCTTGACCGAAAAAGAGGATAGTTAACATGCCCACATGGCCCGAGAGCCTACAGTACAAAGTTCCTCGAGTCACCTGGTGGTTGCCTGCTACCTGTGTGCAAGTATGTTACTATACCGAAGAAGTTGGGACATGGCAATGCAAGATCTACCTGATAACAATACACAACAGGGGAACAACCGACGCAGGCCATTCCACCTACCACACGAGTCTGAGTCGTAATATATGTATGTACTATCTAGCCTTCTGGCCAGAGTGTGGGATAGGGATGTACCGCTTTGGTGCGCAAGGCCGCTCTGAGGGAGCTGGAGGGATAGCCGATATCCTAAGGGAAAGGATTCGGCGAATAAAGGAGCCCCGCAACAGGGGAGTAAAATGGCTAACAACCATGGGAAAATCTGCTATGAGCCTAGGTCTGGTGTGTCAGGAGAAGGCATCCAGCCTGATAACTGGTCGTGCGCAATTGTGTATCGGTGAAATGCCGCTTAGTATTTAGACCCAGATTGTTAGAGCTAAAGAGTTACTAGTTTGTCTGAGGAGATCTCAATGGTCGAAACTACACGGGCGTAGTAACAAACATCTTATTACCTACGCCCAATACCAACGATGCCAAAACGAAAGTACCAAGAAAATCTTATCCGCGCTAAGCGCATGAAGTTAGAAGCTCCAAAACCAAAACGATACAACTGTCTGGAGGGGATTGCTTACCTCCATATACACGATAAGCGATACAAAGTTAATGTCATGTTAGACTCGGGATCCAACGTGTTCCTTATCAACAAGGACCTAGTTGAAGACCTTCGCGTTCCTACAGTAGAACGCAGTAATGCAGTTGATATCTTAGGCTTCGACGGATCGTCAGCAGCCTCAGGAGGGAAGTGTTACACTCTCCCTATTAAATTGGAAATAGGAAAAAACCAACACATCTTTGAAGTGTCTTGTGAAGTGGCCAAGGCAGGTCACTATGGGATGATAATTCCGTTTAGTTGGTGGCATCGTGAACACCCAGTGTCACACATAGAAGATGCAGAAAATTGGACTTTCTCCGCAAAATGTTGCGAAAACTGCGTGGAGGAAGATGAAGGAATAGCGGATATGTTCGAGTATGATGAATCCATCGCTTGGAATCCTAATGCCTGTCGCATCGGAAGAATTGGAGTCATGGAAAATAAGGTGGAACACGAATCATTACTGCAAGAATACTGGAATTACAAACATTTGTTTGAAGCCCAGACGGCAGAAAAATTAGCCCCTAGACGGACATTCGATCACGAGATTAAGTTGATTCCAGGTTCAACTCCCCCCTGGGGGCCGATATATCCACTATCCGAAAA
The DNA here is from genome assembly GCA_014065205.1 of Tuber brumale. Taxonomy (NCBI): domain Eukaryota; kingdom Fungi; phylum Ascomycota; class Pezizomycetes; order Pezizales; family Tuberaceae; genus Tuber; species Tuber brumale. The sequence continues at coordinate 490,068 of JACCEG010000024.1, read as the reverse complement.
ATAGCTTAAAGCGTTATGGGAATACCTGGAAACATTGATTAGACAAGGAAAAATCACAAGGAGTCAATCACCAGCAGGAGCACCAATATTATTCGTACCTAAGCCAGATGGCAGACCACGTCTAGTTGTGGATTATCGAAATCTAAATAAGATTACTATCCTCAACAAACATCCCCTTCCACTAATGTCCAAACTCAGAGATAGAGTGGCCAGCGCAAAGATCTTCACCAAGTTAGACCTTAAGGACGGCTAACACTTAATTAGGATGAAAGAAGGAGATGAATGGAAAACGGCGTTCCGTACAAGATACGGACATTATGAATATAAGGTTATGCCTTGTGGGTTGGTCAACGCTCCGGCAACCTTCCAAGATATGATGAACCAAGTTCTCCAGGAATACCTTGACGTTGGAGTCGAAGGTTACCTTGATGATATTCTCATCTATTCAAAAAATGAGAAGGAATATATTGCGGCTGTCAAAAGAGTTTTACAACGTCTGTCGAACTTTCAATTAGCGGTATTGCTAAAGAAATTGACTTTCCATGACATGGAAGTCGAATTCCTTGGCTACATGGTAGTGGTTGATGGGGTGTCTATAAGCACCCGAAAGGTGGAATCAATAATGGTCTAGAAAGCACCTCAGTCGGTTAGAGAAGTACAAGTCTTTATGGGGTTTGCTAACTTCTACTAACAATTTATAAAAAACTTCGCGGCTATTTGCAAGCCAATAACCGAGATATTACAAGGAAATCCTGAGAATTTTAAAGGGGGAATTGAACAGGACAATGCTTTGGAAGAGCTAAAGCACCAATTCACCACAGCCCCCATACTCCACCACTTTTTCACAGAAAGAGAAACGTTGGTAGAAACAGACGCTAGCGATTTTGCACTTAGCTGTGTCCTTTCTCAATACTTTGAGAAAAGATTGCATCCAGTAGCTTTCCATTCCAGAAAATTAAACTCGGCGGAGTACAATTATGAGATTCATGATAAAGAACTAGTTGCGATCCTGGAAGCTTTTAAAGAATGGAGGCACTACTTGATCGGAACGGAGAAACCGATCACAGTCTTTACCGACCATCAGAACCTATAATACTTCCTCACCTCAAAAGTCTGGAGTGGCCGTCAAATTCGATGGGCTCAGAAGTTGGTAGAATACAATTTTCGCATTTTATACCGACCAGCCATAAAGGGCAAAAAGCCGGACAGATTAAGCAGACCGCCGGAGTACCGTCCTGAGGAGGGAGCTATACATCGCCAACAAAAGATTTTGAAAGAAGAAAATTTCTTGGTATCACTAGTAGTGAGGGTAGGCGATGAAGGAGAAGACTGGGATGGAGAAAAGGATTTGGATTGGGAACCTCAAAGAGGTGGAAAGGAACCCGTCATTAGGGTCAAGAGATTGAGCAAGAAGGCATATTTGCCAACTAAAGGCTCAAGAATGGCAGCAGGACATGACCTGTATGCTATTGAGGATAACATTGTCCCGAAATATGGACAAGCATTAATGAGGATGGGTATAGCTGTGGGGCTACCCGCAGGAACTTATGGAAGAATTGCCCCAAGAAGTGGATTAGCGGTCTGAATTGGAATCTCCACCGGCGCAGGAGTAATTGATGCTGATTACACCGGCGAACTCAAAGTCATACTATTCAACCATAATCATGTGGACTGCCAAATAAGAATCCGCGATCGCATAGCTCAACTGGTGGTAGAAAAAGTCAACACCTCGGATATGATGGAAGTAGACGAATTGAAGGACACAGGACAAGGAACCGCGGGATTCGGAAGTACTGATATAGCGACGAGATCCTTGATCGTCAAGGAACATGAACAAAGCATTAGTTACTAGCAGGCATTGGCCAAAGACAACGAGCACTGGTATAATATTTCAGAAGTACCAGAGAAAGTTCTGATGTCAAATGCGATAATCCTGCAGCAAGGGATGCAGCAGTTCAATCCTGAATTCTTGAACGAGATACAGGCAGCTATCGGGACAGATGCAGTTTGGAGGCAATGGAGGGAAGAACTCATTAAGCTACGAGATGAAGGAAAGGATTTTCCCAAAGATTGGACCTTAACCGACGATCTACTATATTATAAGCTAAGACTATTTGTACCAAATAGTCAGGCGCTATATACCAAGATTGCAGAAGGATGTCACGATGCAAAAGTTGCAGGACATTACGGACAAGAAAAAACTTTGGAAATAATCATGGGAGACTTCTAATGGAAGGGACTTACGGTATGGGTCAATGACTAGGTACGATCCTGCGATGAATGCTAACATAACAAATCGCTTAGACACGCAAAGTATAGACTATTGCAACCACTGCAAATACCCTACGCAGCATGGGTGTCCATCTCACTGGACTTCATCACACAACTACCAGAGTCGCAAGGATGCACTCAAATAATAGTAATAGACGATCGGTTCACAAAAATGGCATATTTCATCGGACTACAGAGGTTGGCTACGGCCAAGGATGTCGCAAACACATTTCTGAAAGAAGTATGGAGGCTATATGGCCTGCCACCCGAAATCGTCTCGGACATGGACTCAAAGTTTGCAGGAGAATTTTGGGAATCCCTTTGCAAGCTGTTGGAAATTAAGTGAAGAATCTCAATGGCATACCACCCTCAGACTGGCGGAGAAACCGAACGTACCAACTAAGTGCTGGAAGGTTACCTGCGAAGTTTTTTCAATTACGATTAGGATGACTGGTATCAGCTACTACCGCTAGCTGAACATGCCTATAACAACTCCGCAACCAACGCCCACGGGATGTCCCCTTTCTATGCAAACTACGGTTTCCATCCACAGACAGAGTGGATGAAGGAGCGTGAAGCTCAAAATCCAGGAGCGACACTTTATGCAAACTGGATTAAGACGATACATGAACAAGCAAGAGGGTCACTAGAAAAGGCGCGAGAAGGGATGTCGAAATATTATGAATGGAAAGCGCGACAACAACAGCCAGACTTCAAGATCGGGGACAAAGTAAGGTTAAACGCAAAAAACATCCGCACCTGACGGAAATCGTAGAAGCAAAGTCCAAAGCTATATGGCCCCTTCTAAATTATGGAAAAACACGGATCCAGAGCATTCAAGCTCAACACATCCGATGGATAGAACATTCCACCCGTATTCCATGTCGCACTATTGGAACCCAACCGCGAGTCAGTTCATGACAATCGGCAACAACCTCCTAGAGAACCGGAGGATATTGACTGCGATCTGCAATGGGAGGTTGAAAAAATCGTAAGAAGCGAGATTCGTTCTTACAGCAAACGAGTACGCAGCCACTATCAAGAGAAGCGGGAACTATGGTATTTTGTTAAATTGCAAGGGTGTTCAGAAGATGAGAACACATGGGAGCCTGCCACCGGTATGGAAAATGCCCAGGAAGTTGTGGAGAATTTTCATAATGAAAATCTGGACATGCCAGGAAGGGCAGAAGTAAGATAGTGAGGAGAATGTTGTCCTACCGCGGCCAAGTAAACGTGGAAGGTCTTTTACCCTGACCACACTGAGTCTGAAAATGTATTTAGAAGAAAATATAAAATGGTTATAAAGGCATTCGAGGCGAAGCCTGGTAGGAGGGAGCTCATGTTAGGCATATGGAAATCCGAGACATATGCACAGACCAACGGTAGGGTAACTGCGCACAGACCCTCAATTCACCAGAGCCAACACCCGCCTTCGGCTGTTAGGCATATGGAAATCCGAGACATGTGCATAGACCCACGGTAGGGTAACTGCGCACAGACCCTCAATTTACCGGAGCCAACACCCCCCTCCGGCCCCCTTATGGGGCCCGCAAGTCATTAGCGAGATTTCGAGAGTTGCGTCCCATAACCAAAATGTCACAGTAATGAAGCCCACTTCATAACACCATATACGTCGCCGCCGTCCGTCTGGCCGCATGCTATTCGCAGGATATATGAGAGGGGTCCTTTGGCGACGTCAGGGGAGTGGAACAGAGGAGATCCGTCGAACGCGTATTGAGATAGTAGGCTGCAAGGTTAGGCTTCCTAAACAAGGGGCCGAATGTGGCGGGACGCTTTCGGAGAAGTACTCTAGGAGGATATCCCAGTAGTGAAAGATATTAGGGGTACACCGAATCCACCTATACCCTTCCGAGATCAGCTGTAGGTTGGTTGGTCCTAGTAATAGGACCCCTCTACGGAGGCCGGCGGACTAAGGGGAAGCATGCGCAGAACGGAAGACCTAGATAAGTCGGAGACCCTTAAGACGCTGACACGTCGGGCTCGGACTTGCGATTGGCACTAGGTGGCCCGGCATGAACTTGACCACTTCATGACCGAAGAGACGACTGGATGATAGTCAACAAGACTAAAGTCATATAAAAAGTCTTTGCAGACATCTAAGTTGGAGGCGGCTGTTTGGTATAACAAATAGCACAGTCATCTCAATGGGGGAATACTATTCCGAAGTTCGTGAAAGGGTGTGATAAGTTTCAGGGTCAAACGTTGTTCGCACTTATAAGATTCGGGACATTTGCGTATTAAAACCAGAGTGGTACTTCAGAGGCATAGTAGTTAGAAGCAGTCCGCGAACATGCAGACGCGGGATATAAACTGTCTCTTATACACATCTAGATGTGTATAAGAGACAGCATATATTCTTTGTTTACGGTACAAGAACTTGCATGCAGCGCTAGCTATGGCATAAAGAAAAACCTCAATCTCAAAAACTCGCAAACACAAAAGAAACATCCGCACCAAAAAAATGTAAAATCCTCCTAAGTGTGTCCGATAGCCGACACCAAATCCCTAAGGAAATAAAACAAATAAAAGCATAATCATGACGAAAAATCCACTCCTAGTAACCTAGAAAAGTAAAGCGAAAGAAAAGCATACCCCCCTTAGGGAGCAAAGCCATGAATCGGTAGCTCTGGCGCTTCTGCGCCTGGGGGGTGTTCTGTGTCCCATTCTGCTGGGGGCATACCGGGGGGAAAGCCAGTCGCCGTGACGTTTAAGTATCTGGTGAGCGAGGTGAGGGTTGCGGGTGTGGACCAGAGTGGGCTGTCCTTATCTAGCGAGGTGAGCCCCTGGAGGTGGCGCTCACGAGGTATTCTGCGGGACTGGCAGGTCAGGATGGCGTGTTCGAAGTCCTCCTCGTCTTCCGCGCAAAGCGGGCAGAGGGGAGAGGGGTCTTCCGTGAACCATGATGGGTGGGCTGCGAGGTAGCTTTTGCCGGAGCGTATTTGGTGGATCCTCCCCGCTATGAATCTGCCGAGGCCCATAAAAGGGTGGGGCGCAAGCGGCACGGGGTAAAGGTATGTTGGCGGTGGAGGGAACTCGACGCTCCAGTCTCTGAACAGCGCTGATCTAGCACTCAGTTTGATCGATAGGTAAGAGGGGGTGTCTTCTCCTATGGGGAGACAGCCAGGAGGGAGGAGGTCGGGTGAGGCCACCAGTAGCGGACCAGAGGCGGGCAAGAACGGGAGCGTACGATGAGCTATTGCATCGATCGGAAGGTGTTTTCTTATAGGGGGGGAGGAGACGGGTGATTTCCACGAGAGGGGGGCGTAGACCGATGTGAGACCCCGCGTGTGGTGGCGGTGGTCGTCGAGGGCCCTGAATGGGGAGGAGGTCCGAAACGTGGCGTGGAGTCTGGCAGTTGCCGGGTTGGCCTCCGGTGGGAGGCATACTAGCCTGATAGCTGTGAGACTCTGGCGGTGACGAACCAGGAGGGGCATAGGTGGCAGAGCAGACTCGCAGGCAAGCGTGCCGATCGGAGTCGAGGAGAAGCAGTTCGTTACCCACCTCTGGACTGACCTCCAGAAGACGGACATGCGGTCGAGGAGGGTCAGGCTCGGGGAGAAAAGGTCTGCCCCATAGAGAAGAATCGGGGAGATCAGTGATGATGCCAGCCGGTGACAGAGGAAGGGTGGAAGGCCTTTACCAGGCCTCGATAACCTTTTGATTGTTGCGAAGGCACCTTGGACCAGGCCGAGTCTTCTAACGAAGTGGGCCGTAGTGCCTTTTGTGCCCGATGTTGATGATGGCTCGAACCAGTAGCCTAGCCAGCGTACCAGTTTGGAGGGGCGGAAGACGAGGTCGTCTAACAGGACTGGGATTGGGGGCGGGGGTATCTTCTGCGAGGGAGTTTCCCAGTGCATCAGTTCCGTCTTCGGGATCGAAAAGGACACGCCAATTCTGCTGGCTTTCCTCTGTAGGGCCTTGGTGATGGCTTGGAGTCTTTGGATATTCCTTCGGTAAGAGCCTGAGGCAACCGTGACTGCGAAGTCATCAACATATGAGAGGATGAGTCCCCTGGGGACTGAGAAGTGTAGGGTGGATACGTAGATCACGAAAAGCAGGGGGGAGATCGGGGACCCCTGGGGGGTGCCGACCGAGACGGGAGAGAATAACAAAGATTTGGCCTACGTCCCTTGGTTATATACTTGAGTTTCGCGTCCGCCTAACAGTATATTGATAGTTCTCCTGTTACCAAGGCTCACTATATAAACTACGAGTTCACTTCAAACTCCACCCTCACCTCAGACTTCGATTACATTTTCGAAGCACCTCACTATCCTATCTATATTCAGACATTCGAAGAAGTCTTCGATAGTGAGCTATTCGAAATCGAAGAAGAATATACGCAAGAACCCTCCTGGTTCACAATACCTTTCGCGATCCCAAAGATGGATCAATTCAATAGCATATATTGTACCTGGCACGGTTCGGATTTTGAGTGGAATTCGACCGAGTCCGAAAACTTTGTCGACTGGAGCATCCTGTGCTCCTTAAAGACCCAAGAAAAGAAAAAGGAAAGCCACGGCACAGTCATCCGGGGGCCAGTCATCCCCTCAGCTTGGGCCTGATAAAATCCTTATATGTACTATAAGTACATCCTAAACCTCGAAAAAAGGAGATTCAGGTTTTGAGTCCAGAGTCGGATCAACCGAATCCTTTTATACCTACACCTCTAGAGTATCTCAAGCGTTGGATACCTTACATATGATTCCCTAAACCTTTTAAAGGATATCAAGAACTCTCGTACGAAGTACCTTTAATCACTCATCCAGGGCTATTAGAGCAATTAGCATACCTGGAAAGCATCACAATGGCTGAGATACCTCAGGACCCGAGAAAGAGAATAACGGTGGGAGGACCAATGGACACCTGCCCAGATACGATGGAAAAAACCCCTGATTTGGCTATATGGAGTCCCTCCCCGTCAACACCTCATGAACCCGCTTTTCGGACAGGAAATATACCTTCTCACAGATCCTCCAGTGCCGCAAGCACTCATAGGATATCACGGGTCCCCACGCCCAAACCTGGAGGAGACCATGCTGCGAACTTGGCTAAATTGGTTGCCCATCTTGGGATAACCTTGGGTCGCATAAGGCAGGACATAGATACCTCGCTCGACCAAGCCAACATCGCCTCCAAACATTTGAAGGGAGCCAGACAAGATAATACCTTAAAATTAATTAAGGTTCAACCGCAAATCGCGGATGGGCAAGATGTCCACGATAACGATATTGCAATCTTGTTGATGCAACTGGCAGGCGTGGAAAGCGAAGTCAAGGGGATACAAGAAGAAATGTTGCGAGAAGATGTAAAGAAAATTGACGCGCAAGAAAGGCGTCAACAGGAATATGAAGAGGTAACCACGAGGTTACATGGAACCCTCGGGCAAGAAAGCCAAGCGGCATTAGCCCGTGATCAGACTTTGGAACAAATGCTCCTCAGCCCACGGGCGGAATTCACAGAATTCCACGCTCAATGCACTACGCGTGAAAGGGAGGTCAACAGTACCCTAGGACAGATACGTCTAGATCAGACTACCCACCCGGCGGAAATCCGCCGATATCAGGACCCGCAGCAACGGGAAAATGATAAGAGTGACAATATTCTGGAAGTATTGGCACAGTCGATAAACCAAATGTTGGCTACCGCACCAAGTCCCTAAGCTGCAGGACCCGCACCCTTACCCGCAGTGGAAGAAATGGACGACGAGGAGTACTACGCTCCACCTACACACAAGGAAAAGGGTACAGGCAGAGAAGCCGCTGATGCATCCCCCTCAGGTGCCCAAGGCGGTAACCCAGCACATCCTAGTGACGATAACGATGAGGATGATGAAAGAGGAAGACGGAGAGGAAGTCCTAGCCGACGCAGGCAAGGACCAACACCAGAACAGTCTGGCATGGCAGAAACACTTGCCAATGCGATGGCGCTAAACATCAAGCGACCATCAGAGCCACCCCCATTCTTTGAGGATAAACCCGCGCAAGATATATACGTGTGGATCCTACAATACACAGACTATTTTGAGCGGAACCCGCGAATCTGGGACGATGCTAGGGAACGTGTCATATATGCGCTCAGCCAAAGAAAAGGAGAGATAGTCCTTCCTTATACCATATGGTACTGGAAGGCTATGGACGGGCTTCAAGGGGAAACCCAGCAACTGGAACTAGCGACATGGACCCGCTTTGAACATGATATGATCAAGCGATTCGCCCCGGTGGAAGCCGAAAGATTGGCCCTTCGAGTAATGAAACCAGTCACGTACGACAGCAGCATTGAACGCTATCTGACAGTCATGCACAACCATAAGATTCATGCACGCATGACCGGGGAGTCCTGGAGACAGGAAGTCGAGGACAAACTTCCTGAACAGATTGTGCGGAGGTTGGCGGCCTTGCAATATACAGCAGATCAAGAATGGGAAGAGGCACTAAGGCTATGCAGATGGTCAGAAGAAGGACTGCTAGCCAGAACGAAAATTGGGCGAGACCAACCATTGAGGCCCAAGATAGTCCAAGAAGTCAAAAGAGAAGACTGACCGGACTCTAAACCAAAGCGACAAAGGGATACTAAACCTTATGTCAAGGGAGGTGGAGCCCCACTACAAAAACGGAAAAGGGATGATGAACAGAAGAAGCCCAGGAAATGGTTGGGAGGTGCAACCAAGACCACCGACGCAAACTTCGCCCAGGCCCATACCGGTATCCCGCAGAGTGTGATAGATACGTGAAGGAAAGAAGGAGATTGCACACGTTGTGGAAAGAAAAACCACACCTATCAGACGTGTTGGAGAGACGCCCATAGATCAGCGGCAACGGTCAGCTCAAGACCGATAAAAATGGGAATTCGACAAGCAAGGTCGGCTATTGTAAAGCCTAAATTAGCTCGCAAAGTCGCAACTGTTCAGTACCTAGCCCGAGTAAATAAAATTTGGGAACTGGCAGACGACAAAGAACTGACCTTGGTCAGTTCATTGGCACTAACAGTGACGGCGATTGGGTATTCCGGGTCCTAAGGGAACTGGAATCGAAAGTGGGTACCCCCTTTGGCTGGGGTGTAATGGGTACCAACTACGACGGGGATCGGGTAGTCCATGTGCAACTACAGGAATCGAAACTCAAAAATGATCACCGAGGCGCGAAGCAAGTCTCTCCTTTCAGGATCAATGCAAGTAGGCTCTAAGTGAAGGGACCCCACGAGGGACTTATGAGCTCGAAAACATGAATCAATATATGGAGAGTCTTGATCGAAAGAGAGGATAGCCAACATGCTCACATGGCCCGGGAGCCAACAATACGAAGTTCCTCGAGTTACCTGGTGGTTGCCTGCTACCCACGTACAAGCAAGTTACTAGACCGAAGAAGTTGGGGCATAGCAATGCAAGATCTACCTGATAACAATACACGAGAGGAGGACAACAGACGTGGGCCGTTCCACCTACCACACGAGTCTGAGTCGTATTATAAGTATGTGCTATCTTGCCTTCTGGCCAGAGTGTGGGATAGGGATATACTGCTTTGGTGCACAAGGCTCCTCTGAGGCAGCTGGATGGATAACCGAAATCCTAAGGGAAAGGACTCGGTGAAAGCGGGAACTCCACCCCAGGGGAGTAAAATGGTTAATAACCGCCCGAAGATCTGCTATGAGCCTAGGTCTGGTGTGTAGGGAGAAGGCATCCAGCCTGAAAACTAGTCGTGCGCAATAGCATATCGGTGAAATGCTGCTTCAGTATGTAGACCCAGATTGTTAGAGCTAAAGAGTTACTAGTTTGTCTGGGGAGACCTCAATGGTCAAAACTACGTGGGTGTAGTAACAAACATATTGTTATCTACACCCAACACCAACGATGCCCAAACGAAAGAACCAAGAAAGTCTCATCCGCGCTAAGCGCATGGAACTAAACGCTCCAAAACCAAAACGATACAACTGTCCGTAGGGGGTCGCTTACCTCCATATACACAATAAGCGATACAAAGTTAAAGTCTTATTAGACTCGGGATCCAGCGTGTTCCGTATCAATAAGGACCTAGTTGAAGACCTTTGCATTTCCTCTGTAGAACGTGACAATGCAGTTGATATCTTAGCCTTTGACGGGTCGTCAGCCGCCTCTGGAGGGAAGTGTTACACTCTCCCAATAAAATTGGAAATACGAAAAAACCGACACATCTCTGAAGTGTCGTGTGAAGTGGCTAAAGGAGGTTACTAAGGAATGATAATTCCTTTTGGTTGATAGCGTCTTGAACACCCAGTGTCTCACATAGAAGATGCAGAAAATTGGACCTTTTCCGCAAAAAGTTGGGAAAAGTGTTTGGAAGAAGATGCAGGCATAGCGGATATGTTCCAATATGATGAATCCGTCGCTTGGGATCCGAATGCCTGCCGCATCAGAAGAAGCGGAGCCATCGAAAGCACGGTGGAACTCGATTCATTACTGAAAGAATACCGGAATTACAAACATTTGTTTGAAGTGCAGACGGTAGAAAAATTAGCCCCTAGAAGAACATTCGATCATGAAATTAAGTTGATTCGAGGATCAACTCCCCCCTGGGGGCCGATATATCCACTATCCGAAAAACAGCTTAAAGCTTTACGAGAATACTTGAAAACGATGATCAAACAAGGAAAAATCACACGGAGCCAATCGCCAGCAGGCGTACCTATATTATTCGTACCTAAACCAGATGGTAGACTACGTCTAGTTGTGGATTATCTGAATCTAAATAACATTACTATCCTCAACAAACATCCCCTTCCACTAATATCTGAACACAGAGATAGAGTAGCCGACACAAAGATCTTCACCAAGTTAGACATTAAGGACGGCTACCACCTGATAAGGATAAAAGAAGGAGATGAATGGAAGACAGCGTTCCGTACGAGGTACGGACACTATGAATATAAGGTTATGCCTTTTGGATTGGTCACCGCTCTGGCAACCTTGCAAGATATGATGAACCAAGTCCTACAGGAATACTTAGACGTCGGAGTTGTGTGTTACCTTGATGATATTCTCATCTACTCCAAGGATGAAAAGGAACACATCGAAGCTGTTAAGAAAGTTTTATGAAGTCTATCAGACTTTCTGTTAGCAGTATCGCTAAAGAAATCGACTTGCCATGCCACGGAGGTGGAATTCCTGGGCTATATGGTGGCGGTCGATGGGGTGTCTATGAGCACCCGCAAGGTGGAATCCATAATAGTCTGGAAAGCGCCTAAGTCGGTTAGAGAAGTACAAGTCTTTATGGGGTTTGCTAACTTCTACCGACGATTTATAAAAAACTTGTCCGCTATTTGCAAGCCAATAAGCGGGACAATACAGCGAAATCCTGAGAATTTTAAATGGGGGACCGAACAAAACACTGCTTTTGTAGAGCTAAAGCACCGATTCACCACAGCCCCCATACTCCACCACTTTTTCCCAGAAAGAGAAACAGTGGTAGAGACAGACGCTAGCGATTTTGCCCTCGGCTGCGTCCTTTCTCAATACTTTGAGAAAAGGCTACATCCAGTGGCTTTCCATTCCAGAAAATTAAATTCTGCGGAGCGCAATTATGAGATTCATGATAAAGAACTTCTCCCAATCCTCGAAGCCTTTAAGGAATGGAGACACTGCTTGATCGGAACAGAAAAACCGGTTCCAGTCTTTACTGACCATCAGAACCTACAATACTTCCTCACCTCAAAAGTCTGGAGTGGCCATCAGATTCGATGGGCTCAGAAGTTGGTAGAATACAATTTCCGTATTGTATACCGACCAGGCACGAAGGGCGGAAAGCCTGATGCATTAAGCAAACAGCTGAAGTACCGACCTGAAGAGGGAGCTATGCATCGCTAACAGAAAACTTTGAAAGAAGAAAATTTCTTACTGTCGTTAGTAGCGAGGATAGGCGATGAAGGAGAAGACTGGGATGGAGATACAGATTTGGATTTGGAACCCCGAAGAGGTGGAAAGGAACCCGTTATTAGGGTCAAGAGATTAAGCAAAAAGGCATACTTGCTGACTAAGGGCTGAAGAATGGCGGCAGGACATGACCTGTATGCTATTGAGGATGACATTGTCCCGAAATATGGACAGGCATTATTAAGGACAGGTATAGCGGTGGGGCTACCCGAAGGAACTTATGGAAGAGTTGCCCCAAAAAGTGGATTAGCGGTCCGAAGCGGAATCTCTACTGGCGCAGGAGTAATTGATGCTGATTACAGCGGCGAACTCAAAGTCGTACTGTTCAACCATAAAGATGTGGACTGCCAAATAAGAATGGGCGATCGCGTAGCTCAATTAGTGGTAGAAAAGGTCAACCCCGCGGACATGATGGAAGTCGACGACTGTGAAGAAACGGAGCGTGGAACCGCGGGATTCGGAAGCACTGACATAGCGACAAGATCCTTGATCGTTAAGGAACAGGAACCTAGCATCAGCTACCTACCGGCATTGGCTAAAGACCATGAACATTGGTACGATATTTCAGAAGTACCCGAAAAGGTTATAATGTCAAATGCTATTATCTTGCAGAAAGGTATGAAGCAGTTCAATCATGAATTCTTGAACAGGGTACAGGCAGCTATTGGGACATATGCCGTTTGGAGGCAATGGAGGGAAGAACTTATTAAGTTACGAGACGAAGGAGAGGATTTTCCCAAAGACTGGACCTTAACCGACGATCTACTATATTATAAGCAAAGACTAGTTGTACCAGATAGTCAGGTGCTATATACTAAGATTGCAGAAGGATATCACGATGCAAAAGTTGCAGGACATTTGGCAAAAGAAAAGACTTTCGAAATAATCATGAGAGACTTTTACTGGAAAGGACTTGCGGCATGGGTCAACGACTACGTACGATCCTACGATGAATGCCAATATAACAAATCGCCGAGACACGCTAAGTACGGATTATTGCAACCACTGCAAATACCCTACACAGCATGGGCGTCCATCTCACTGGACTTCATTACTCAACTACTAGAGTCGCAAGGATGTACTCTGATAATGGTAGTAGTCGATCGATTCACCAAGATGGCACATTTCATTGGACTTCAGACCTCGGCTACGGCCAAGGATATCGCAAACGCATTCCTGAAACAAGTATGGAGGCTGCACGGCCTACTAACCGAAATCGTCACGGACATGGACTCAAAGTTTGCAGGAGAATTTTGGGAATACCTTTGCAAGGCACTGGAAATTAAGCGAAGAATGTCAACGGCATACCACCCTCAGACTGACAGACAAACCGAACGTACCAACCAAGTGCTGGAAGGTTACCTGCGAAGTTTTGTCAATTACGATCAGGATGACTGGTATCAGCTACTGCCGCTAGCTGAACATGCCTATAACAACTCCGCAACCAACGCTCGCTGGAGGTCACCATTCTATATGAACTACGGATTCCATCCCCAGACAGAGTGGATGAAGGAGCGCAAAGCTCAAAGTCCAGGAGCAACTATTTATGCAAACTGGATTAAGACAATACATGAACAAGCAAGAGGGTCACGAGAAAAGACACGAGAAGGAATGTCGAAATATTATGACCGGAAAGCTCGACAACAGCCGGACTTCAAGATCGGGGACAAAGTAAGCTTAAACGCCAAAAACATGCGCACCCGACGGGAATCCAAGAAGCTAAATCCCAAGCTATACGGCGCCTTCCAAATTATGGAAAGATGCGGATCCAGAGCTTTCAAACTCAACATATCCGATCGATGGAACATACATCCAGTATTCGAAGTCGCACTATTGGAACCCTACTGCGAGTCAGTTAATATCAATCGCCAACAACCCCCTAGAGAACTGGAGGATATTGACGGCGATCTGCAATATGAGGTTGAAAATATCGTAAGAAGCGAAATTCGTTCTTACAAGAAATGAGTACGTGGTCACTATCAAGAGAAGCGGGAACTGTGGTACTTTGTTAAGTGCCAAGATTGTTCCGAGGATGAGAACACACCGGAACCTGCCACTGGTATGGAAAATGCGGAGGTAGTTGTGGAGAATTTTCATAATGAAAATCCCGACATGCCTGAAAGGGCAGAAGTAAGATAGTGAGGAAAAGGTTTTCCTACCGTGGCCAAGTAAACGCAGGAGGTTTTTTACCCTGACCACACTGAGTCTGAAAATGTCTTTAAAAGAAATGATAAAAATGGTTATAAAGGCATTTGAGCTGAAGCCTGGAAGGAGGGAGTTCATGTTAGGCATATGGAAATCCGAGACATGTGCACAGACCCACGGTAGGGTGACTGCACACAGACCCTCCATTTACCGGAGCCAACACCCACCTCCGGCTCCCTTATGGGGCCCGCACATCATTAGCGAGATTTCGAGAGTTGCGTCCTATAACTAAAATGTCACATCAATGAAGCCTACTTCACAACACCATATATGTCGCCGCCGTCCATCCGACCGCATGCTGTTCGCAGGATATATGAGAGGGAACCTTTGGCGACGTCTGGGAAGTGGAACAGTGGGAATCCGTAGGAGTCCCATTAAGATAGTAGGCTTCCAGGTTAGGCTTCCTAAACTATGGGCCGAATGTGATGGGACGTTTTCGGAGAAATACTCTTGTAGGATATCCCAGTAGTGAAAGCTATTAGGGGTATACCGAATCCACCCATACACTTCTGAGATCAGCTGTAGGTTGGTTGGTCCTAGTAATAGGACCCCTCTATAGAGGCCTGCGGACCAAGGGGAAGCATGCTCAGAATGGAAGACCTAGATAAGTCGGAGACCCTTAAGACGCTGACACGTCGGCCTCGGACTTGCGATTGGCACTAGGTGGCCCAGCATGAACTTGATCACTTCATGACCGAAGAGACAACTGGATGATAGTCAACAAGACTAAAGTCATATAAAAAGTCTATGCGGACATCTAAGTTGGAGGCGCCTGTTTGGTATAACAAATAGCGCAGTCATCTCAACGGAGGAATACTATTCCAAAGTTCGCGAAAGGGTGTGATAAGTTTCAGGGTCAAATGGTGTTCGCACTTATAAGATTCTGGACGTTTGCGTATCAAAACCAGTGTGGTACTTCGAAGGCATAGTCGTTAGAAGTAGTCCGCGAACACTCAGACGCGGGATATAAATATCGAAGTGCCTCCCGAGCTTTACAGACATCATCAAGCAACGGAGAAGAGATCTTATCAATATAAAATTGTTTAC